>CM058042.1:19826758-20021966 GCA_030169165.1 Centaurea solstitialis
GAAAGAAATTACAGTCAATGAGAAGTGCGAGAAAGTAAAATGAGACAAATAATTTGATGACGCAGGAAAAACCTCATGGCGGAGGAAAAAACATGCGGTCGACCTAAAAGATAAGTCGATAGAGCACTATGATCACCAATTAGGGGTGATGTCCTTCAAGTATACAGCTTTGGTCGTACGATTACAAGAGAAATAACAATGAAATCGAATGTAAATTACAACTGATGATTAGAGAATAGCTAATAGAGAACTTGTGAGCTTCGAGCAGACTTCCTGTCCTCAAATGTTGGCTTGATCCTTCTTTTATAGTAACTTCAGGATAATCGTCCAACGGAATTGTGGTTCATTAATGTCCAAATCGTAACTGTCCAACGGTATTGTTGACCATTAATGCTTGGTTTATAAGTGTCCAACGGTACTGCTGAGAGTTAATGTCCAGATTGTAACCGCTGCTAGAATCTTGCTTGTAACGGTCGATCTCTTGATGTCGTCGGTTTCCATCGAACGATATATAACTTACGATGTGTTCGTTGTAATGATGAACTCCAACGAGCATAGCATAGTACTCAATCTCGGACTTTCTCAAAGGTGGACAATTGTTAGATATTATAATCAGCTTGCCTGCATCAAAGACATAAACTTCGTGTGTTTATTCGTTAGTACCGTCGTACGACATTGTAGTCATCGTTCGACTTAGTCGATGTATTCATTCGACGTTCAATGATCTTTGTTCGATAGTTATTTTAGGTTTTATCTCAGGACCTTATCTTAATACAGGACCATTGTCCTAACATTTGTCTTACGATTATAGTCGGTCGTCGTGCGATTGTGGATTTTTACCCTAACAGTTATATTTATTTTTTTAATAATTAAACATATATAATAATATCTAATATAACTAATAACATTTGAAAATAAATAATGTATTATATATAATTTAATTTAATTAATAATTAATAACTAATTTTAATTACCAAAAACTAATATTTAATAATAAACATTTATTATTAATTAATACTAAATAATGATTACTTATAATCATTAATATATAATTTTAATTAATAATATTTAATACTAATAAGAGGTATAATTGGAAAAGGTTACAAAAAACTCCTCATAAGCTAGTTTATAATATAAGCTATTTTTTATTTTACCAAATGTTAAGGTAAAATCCACAATCGCACGACGACCGACTATAATCGTAAGACAAATATCAGGACAATGGTCCTGTATTAAGATAAGGTCCTGAGATAAAACCTAAAAGAACTATCGAACAAAGATCATTAAACATCGAACATATACATCGAATAAGTCGAACGATGACTACAATGTCGTACGACGATACTAACGAATAAACATACGAAGTTTATGTCTTTGATGCAGGCAAGCTGATTATCATTTCTAACAATTGTCCACCTTTGAAAAAGTCCGAGATTGAGTACTATGCCATGCTTGATGGAATTCATCAATACAACGAACAAGTCGTAAGTTATATATCGTTCGACAGCATCAAGATCGACCGTTACAAGCAAGATTCTCGCAGCGGTTACAATCTGGACATTAACTCTCAGCAGTACCGTTGGACAGTTACTCTCCGAGCATTAAATAACGACAATAACGTTGGACGGTTACGATTCAATCATTGATGAGCCACAATACCGTTGGACCGTTATTCTCGAGCTACTATATAAGAAGGATGAAACTATCATTTCAACACAGGAAGACTACCCGAAGCTTACAAATTCTATATTGGCTATTCTTTGAGAATCAATTGTATTTTACATTCGATTTCATAGTTGTTTCACTTGTAATCGTACGATCAAAGCTGTAAACTTGAAGGACATCACCCCTGATTGGTGATCATAGTGCTCTGTCGACTTACCTTTTAGGTCGACCGCAGGTTTTTTCCTCCGTCGTGAGGTTTTTCCTGCGTCATCAAATTATTTGCCTCATTTTACTTTTTCGCACTTATCATTGATTGTAATTTCTTTCTCTCGACGGTTAAGCCTCACACAAGTTTCTTACGACATCGAGTTGTGTAATTTTTTACATAAACAGTTTGGCGCCCACCGTGGGGCTCCGTTTTGAGAAAAATTTCATTCGGTGAAAAGTGCGCCTTAGTACTAACCTTTTCTTTGAGTTCTCTTTGAGCTATTTGTGCAGGATAATGGATAACGGACTCATAGCATCTTTACAACAACAATTGCAACAAGCTAATGACGAACTCCAGCGTCTTCGTGCTTCACAAGGACCATCGATGTCTATTCCTTCTCCTTATCCACCTCAACATTTAAGACCACCACTTCGACCACAGTTCAATGCTTCAGTACCACTATCGACTGTAAACCAACAGTACAACAACGTACGACCGTCTTTACCACAAGTTCCACCACCAATACCTCATGGCCCGCCACTTATGCCTCGGGGTCCACCTCCTATGCCTCAAGGAACACCCATGTTCACGTTCGAACCTTTTAACAACGTATCCCAACAAATTCCTATCCCTGGTCATATACCTACAGCTGCTAGTTCTACCATTCACACGACAATACCACCCAGTACCGGAATCTCTACTGGTTTTATCCCAACAATTCCAATAGTCATTGAGGATCCTTTAAGCGTACGATTGAAATCCCTGGAAGAACAGAATCAAGAGCTGTTCGTACTACTCACAAAGCTACCTGGAGCAGCAGTACATGTCGAAGTTGAACCTAAAACTGGATTTCAAGCCTCGCCGTTCGTCGATGAATTAGCTCTTGTCGACGTACCCAAGAAATACACCATTCCAGCTTTCACAACAAAACATTCTGGAATCACAGATCCAGTCGAACATATAGCACAGTATAAGCAACTTATGTGGACAGTTCCTATACCGGCGCAATATCAAGAAGTTTGCATGTGCAAAAGTTTTGGATCAACTCTAACAGGAGCAGCATTACAATGGCTTATCAACTTAAAGCCAAAAAGCATTGGGTTCTTTGCAGAATTGGTAAACCAATTCACTCGACAGTTTGCTAGCAGTCGTAAGATGGAGAAGCAGACCAGCGACCTATACTACATCGTACAGAAATCTGGAGAAACGATCCGCGACTATTTCAACAGGTTCAATGCGGCAATGATCGAAATAAAGAATTGCGATGTGAAAACCGCAATCGAGGCATACAAGCGTGGATTAGAAGATTCCTCTGGATTATATCTAGAATTGACGAAATATCCGCCAGAAAACTTCGACGACGTACGAGCCAGAACATTAGCTTTCATGAGAATAGAAGACGATGCTCTTTTTCGACGAAAGCACTCTGTTGAAAAGAAACCTCTTGGTGCTCAAAAACATGATTTTAAGCACAAAAGAGTAAACAAGATTGGAAATCCTCGACATGAGTCAAAAGCTCGACCAAGCAAAGGTACTGTTAAAATACGATATCCAGAGTTATCTACTTACAATTTTGCAGGTACATCGAAAGATTTGGTGGATTCGCTACGAAAGATCGATGCAAACGTATGATGGCCAAAGAAATCTGACAAACCAAGTAAAGACAGAGATCAAAACAGATGGTGTGATTTTCATGAAGACCATGGCCATACGACGGATGAATGCATCAGCTTATAGAAGGAGATTTCATATTTGAAATCTAAAGGACATCTGAAAGGCGTCATACCAGAAGAACAAGGACGACCAGCGTCACCGGTTCATACAAAAGTCGTAAACTGCATCACTGGAGGATCAGAAGTGTGCGGACTTACGTATTCAGCTGCCAAGCGAAACGCGCGAGATTGTCCAGATGAACATCCTATCCCCGGAGAAGCCAAATCAAAGACGGAAAGAGAGCTCGATGCAATGACAATTACGTTCGACCAAGACGATACACAGGGGGTCCATCATAAGCATCATGACGCTCTAGTCATACAGTTGACGATCGGAAACTGTTCGACTAAGAGAATACTGATTGATGGAGGTAGTTCAGCTAACGTTATTCTTGCAGATACTCTTAAAGTCATGGGGATCGAACGATCAGAAATCGTACGACGAAGTACTACTCTGATTGGATTCAATGGAGACCCGATGAACACTCTCGGAGAAATCATCTTACCTGTCTTCGCCAAAGGCATCAATAAACAAACGAAGTTCAACGTCGTAGACTGCCAGTCAGCATACAATGTTATTCTTGGAAGACCATGGATCCACGAGATGAAAGCAATCCCTTCGACGTACCATCAGAAGATCAAATTTCCTTCTCCATGGGGAATTCTTGAAATTGCTAGTGAAAACAAGGTCGCACGAGAATGCTACAAGATTACGATGAAGACAAAGTCGCAGGACATCTAGCAATTACAGAGCCAGGATGGGAAGAAATCGAACGATGATCTTCGACTAGAAGAAGTCGTAATCGATCCTGAACATCCTGATCGAAAGGTCTTCGTAGGAGCCTCGCTCCCCCTGACATAAAAAATACGATTATATCTTTTTTACAGGAACACTCAGACTGTTTTGCATGGTCGCACGAAGATATGGTTGGAATAGATCCCAACGTTATATCGCATAAATTGAACGTGGATCCTACTTTCAAGCCAATTAAGCAGAAACGTTGCAAGTTCGCGCCTGAACGAAATAAAGTGATCAACGATGAAGTCGACAATCTGCTCAAAACAGGGAAGATCCAAGAAGTCAAATATCCAGAATGGTTGGCTAATGTAGTTGTCGTACAAAAGAAGAACGGAAAATGGCGAGTCTGCATTGATTTCACGGATCTAAACAAAGCTTGTCCAAAAGATCATTTCCCTTTACCTCATATCGACGCCATGGTCGATGCGACAGCAGGACATGAATTGTTGACATTCATGGACGCGTATTCAGGATACAACCAAATATTGATGCACACGGAAGACCAAGAAAAAACCGCATTCATGACAGACAAAGGCATATACTGTTACAAAGTTATGCCATTTGGTCTCAAGAATGCAGGATCGACGTATCAAAGATTGGTTAACATGATGTTCAAGGAACATCTTGTTCGAACGATGGAGGTCTACATTGACGACATGCTTGTGAAATCAGAACGTTCGATTGATCATGTCGAGCATTTAAAGCAATCTTTCGACATCCTACGACAATACAAGATGAAGCTCAATCCAACGAAATGTTCCTTTGGAGTACGAGCAGGAAAATTCTTGGGATACTTGGTAACACAACGTGGAATCGAAGCAAGTCCCGAACAAGTTAAAGCTATCACCGAGATACAATCTCCAAGGAATATCAAAGAAGTCCAAAAGTCAATGTGGAATCGGACAAATGCCATTTGTTCTATAATGTCCTACGAAAAAATCAAGGCTTCTTATGGACGGACGAACATGAGAAAGCTTTGCAAGAGTTGAAGCAATACATGACATCGCCTCCTCTGCTGACAAAACCCGTCGAAGGTGAAAGTCTGCAGTTGTATTTGGCAGTGAGCAAGAATGCGACAAGTGCAGTACTCGTGCGAGAGGAAGATCAGCGACAACGACCAATTTATTATATAAGCAAATCTTTCCTTGACGCAGAAACCAGGTATACGTGAATGGAGAAATTGCTATTGGGTCTTATGACGGCAGCGAAAAAGCTAAGGCATTACTTCGAGTCACATCATATCATTGTTGTGACCAATTATCCACTCAAGACGATGCTTCGAAAGCCAGAACTAACAGGACGTCTAGCCAAGTGGAGCATCTATTTAAGTGGGTTCGACATTGAGTTCAAACCAAAGACGGCAATTAAATCGCAAGTATTGGCAGATTTTGTGGTAGAATTTTCTCCAGGATTGGAACCCACGACGTGCGATGAAGTTGTGATGATTTCAGACAAGCCTTGGATACTCTACGTTGATGGTTCCTCAAACGTACAAGGATGTGGGTTGGGTATTGTCTTAAAATCATCACAAGGGGGAAATATAGTATACTCCATACGATGTGAATTCAAGGCCACAAACAACGAAGCAGAGTATGAAGCTTTGATCGTAGGATTGGATATTGCTCTTAGACTGGGGGCAAAACAGTTACACGTTCGAAGCGATTCTCTATTGGTAGTAAACCAAATAAATGGAGATTTTCAAGCAAAGGATTCAAAGATGATGAGTTACCTCAAAGCCGTTAAGGATCGAATCGCACAATTCGAGCAATTCTTGATCGAACAAATACCAAGAGATCTAAATATGCAAGCTGACGCACTGGCCAATTTGGGATCTGCATTTCATGATCCGTTTATGGAAAATATCCCAATACTTCATCTTACGACACCAACAATTGCAATGAAAGATGAAGTACAGATGAACGAAGAAATTTACAATTGGTCGCTCGACATATGGAATTACTTAAAGCACGACCAACTTCCTGAAGATAAAATGGAAGCACGAAAGACAAGGTCCAAAGCTTCAAGATATACAATTTTTGAAGACCAACTTTATCGAAGATCCACGACTGGACTTCTCTTACGATGCGTCACGAGTAAGGTACAAGTCAATCAAATTCTCCAAGAAATGCACGACGGAGAATGTGGGAATCATGTAGGGGGCAGAAGTCTTGCTAACCGAATCTCACGACAAGGCTACTATTGGCCTACTTTACGAGAGGATGCAATAAAGTACGTCCAACGGTGCGATGCATGCCAAAGCACTCGGGTATGGTCCATCGACCATCCGAACCCTTGCATTCCGTCCTAATTCCATGGCCATTCATGCGATGGGGAATGGATATTGTGGGAAAATTACCCCCAGCTCCTGGACAAAAAGTCTATCTACTTGTGCTCACCGATTATTTCTCGAAGTGGATAGAAGCTGGTGCTTTCTCGCAAGTTCGAGATAAAGAAGTCATATCTTTCATCCAAAAGAATATCATCTACAGATTTGGAGTACCGGCCGAAATTATGTGCGACAACGGCTCACAGTTTATAAGCGATAAAACTCGCACATTCTGTGAAAAGCGAGGAATCAAGTTGATCACTTCTACTCCAAGATATCCACAATCTAATGGATTAGCAGAATCAAGCAACAAAGTCATCATCAATTCAATTCGAAAAAGGTTGAAAAGAGCAAAAGGGAAATGGGTAGAAGAATTGCCATCTGTCTTATGGGCGAATCGTACGACACCAAGAGCATCAACTGGACAAACTCCATATTCTCTGGTATACGGATGCGAAGCAGTCTTACCAATCGAAGCTCAATTACCAATTGCCAGAAGTCGCACGTATGATAAAAATGCAATAAATCTATCTAACGACCTGGACGCTTTAGAAGAACTCCGAGAGAAAGCACTACGAACGATGGCTGCACAAAAAGGAATTGTCGAAAGACACTTCAACAAAAAGGTAAAGGCTAAAATTTTTCAAGTTGGAGATTATGTCTTACGACATGTGTTTCAAAACACACAAGAGCCAAACGCTGGAAAACTTTCCATCAAATGGGAAGGACCATACATAATTTCCAAAGTCATTGGAAACGGAGCATACAGACTTACGACAATGGAAGGTATGGAAATCCCACGAAGCTGGAACGCCCATCATCTTAAAAGGTACTATTTCTAAACCTATTTACATACGATTTATTTTCTTAAATTGATTACTGACTTAAGCGTCGGAGCGCCGTTGGTCAAACCAACGGCCACCCCCTAGCAACTCTGTTTGTTCGCAGGAATCGCACGACTAACGCATGAAACGCACGGTTAATGCATGGATCGCACGACTATCGTATGTATAGCACGATTGCCGCAAGTATCGCACGATTGTCGTAGATATCGCACGACTAAATTGCCTCAGACGCACGATTATATCGCAAGAGCGCAAGTCAATTCGCCAGTCGCACGAATACTCTCATGAGTACAAAAGAAACGTTTCTAAATTAAGTCTTAGGACTTTAAAACAAGCACATGCAAAAAACAAAGGCTAAAACGCACGATATAAGGTAAAACGCACGTTACAAGCTAAAACGCAAGATACAGGCTAAAACGCACGATACAAGTTATAACGATATAACATCAAAAAGCTAAAACGCATGATATTCAAACAAAAAATTCTTTCATTAATACTTTTGCCTAAAAACGGCAGAGTACAAGAAAATTTCTACGATTACAAAACAAAAACTATTCTAAAGGAACGCTGGAGGAAGATGGATCTAGGACAGGGGCCTCTTCGGTCTCTTGAGGATGCACAGGAACGGATCCAGAGGTTTCAGGAACCTCCTCCTCGACACCTACGTCCTTAACCTCAGCAGGCTTTTCTTCGTCCAGACCCTTTAGATCCTCCTCATCAAGAAGGTCTTCAGAGCCCATCACCTGAACAAAAGAAGCCACCTCATCCTTCGCCATCTGAGAAGTTAATGGTCCCAGCAGCTACACGTCGCATCACCGCAGTACGTGCGACCACTCGGACTAAGGCGGCGTCTTCTTCCAGTTCCTGGATCTTGGACGACAGCGCCTCCTCCCTCTCAGCCTTTTCCCGTCGAACGACCAGCAGCTCCTTCTCCAGCTCCTTAGTATGGTCCAAGGCCAACTTCAGCCGTTCTCGCTGTTGAACCTGAAACTGTTCGCTGATTTCCAGCTTAGATTCCAGGTCCCCAATCTGGACCGACTTAGCATTAACTTCATCGGTCAGTTGGGCCAGCTTTTTTTTGGCCTTGTCGGCCTCCTTCTTGGCCAGTTTGGCGTCGTTCTGGCTCGACGCCGTTTCCTCTTTGATCTTAGCCATCCGTGTATGGAGGCTAAGACTAGTTTGGAGAGCCTATGCAAAGGAAAAAGAAAAATTAGAAGCTGTACAAATGAAATAACAGTAGAAAACGTACGACAGAGACTTACCAGGAAGGAGATACCCGCGATGGAGGCATCCAGGTCTTCGATATCGGCCTCCTCCATTCGCACCTTTTGAGCAGGGACGTGAAACTGCTCCAAGACCGAGAAGGTGGACTTCGTCCTAATAACGTCATCCACCATGAAGTCAGAGGGCATCTGGATCGTCATGGTCGTAAGACCAGACCCCTCTTTCTCCTTGCCCTTATCGGCCTTCGACGCACCCGCTCCCTTCGCAGGAGGAGCGAAGCTAAGAGGGATCGCCTCTATTCCACCTTCAGCCTTTCGTGCGGCATCCTTAGGTGGAGTATCCAGAGAAACGTACGACGATCTCGTACGTTTGGCCACTAGACCCTCTTGGGCCGCAGCCTTCCTCTTGGCAGCACGAGCAGCTGCCTCCATCGTCGACGCCTTCTTGGAAGCTGAGCCTATACAGAAAAGAAAAGTTAGAATCAAAAGAAACTACTACAAACAAGAATACTGACGTAAGATACTTACCTTTCATATCCGTCTCCTCGATCACTTGCACCTCAGGCTCGACGTCGCTCTCGTCACCCCCTTTCGACGTTCGATACCTGCGATCGGTCACGCTATAGCTCAAGAAACGCTCGATCGCCTCGGTGGTCTCCTCAAACGAGAAGTCGATCGCTGTCAAGAAAAAAGCAAGGAGTTAATAAACAAAAATAATTTAAAATAAACTAAAGAAAAACAAGGCAAGTTCTATTACCGCCTTTGTTCCATTCAGGAACGACCCACGACTCATCGCCCACGACCGAGGATGTTTGGACAAAGACGTATCTCGCCTTCCATCCACGATCGTTCACTTGGGTACCGTGAACCAACATGGCATCGCTCCTCCCCCTTGGAAACAACCCAAAACGGTTGTAGGGAGAACGAATCACGTTGTACGCCGAGAGGAGATCATCGACTGAGAACGGAGGACGATCCCAATTTTTGGTTACCCGTTCGATCACATGAACGACACGCCAAAACTGGGGCATCAACTGTCCCAGAGACAAATCAAAGCGAGTCATGAACGCTCTCGCTAAAGGAGAGTACGGCCATCGAAATCCGACTTTGAACGGATACTCAAACAGGGCAATAAAGCCCGTCGGAGCATCCGCTGGACGGATTTCTCCAGCGACCCTTACCAAGGCACCCTCAGGAAGCCCGGATAGCTCTCTCAATTCCTCCACCTCTAAACTCTCGGTGATCGAACTCCTAACTTCAGACGACATATTGAATCCTATTCGGCCTAAACTATTTCTCAAGCGTGTAAACCTAAGATTATCTAAACCTCTATAACTTTTCTTCGCTATTGACTTCAAACGCATGAAACAGGGAAGAAGGAGGTACCTTATATAACTAGTCGCACGAAAGCCTTGCCGAAAATAAGGTCGGATTACGATCTTGTGAATCAAAGCGAAAATTAGAAAAGATTTTGTAAAATCTTTCTTTAATCTGAATACTTATATTTATAGCAACCAAGATTAAAGGTGAATCATCACTCAAAAGAAACACGCGTCGCCAACTAGCCGTTAGAAGACACACGTCCAGAAGCAACGGCTAAATAACGGCTATATTATTAACGTTAATTCGACCGTTTATCAACGTATTTTTACTCCTTATCCAATGAACTAAAGATTTAGATAAAATTAGAATTATTTTCTAAATCTTGGGGGCAAATTGTTAGGGTAAAAATCCACAATCGCACGACGACCGACTATAATCGTAAGACAAATATCAGGACAATGGTCCTGTATTAAGATAAGGTCCTGAGATAAAACCTAAAAGAACTATCGAACAAAGATCATTAAACATCGAACATATACATCGAATAAGTCGAACGATGACTACAATGTCGTACGACGATACTAACGAATAAACATACGAAGTTTATGTCTTTGATGCAGGCAAGCTGATTATCATTTCTAACAATTGTCCACCTTTGAAAAAGTCCGAGATTGAGTACTATGCCATGCTTGATGGAATTCATCAATACAACGAACAAGTCGTAAGTTATATATCGTTCGACAGCATCAAGATCGACCGTTACAAGCAAGATTCTCGCAGCGGTTACAATCTGGACATTAACTCTCAGCAGTACCGTTGGACAGTTACTCTCCGAGCATTAAATAACGACAATAACGTTGGACGGTTACGATTCAATCATTGATGAGCCACAATACCGTTGGACCGTTATTCTCGAGCTACTATATAAGAAGGATGAAACTATCATTTCAACACAGGAAGACTACCCGAAGCTTACAATTTCTATATTGGCTATTCTTTGAGAATCAATTGTATTTTACATTCGATTTCATAGTTGTTTCACTTGTAATCGTACGATCAAAGCTGTAAACTTGAAGGACATCACCCCTGATTGGTGATCATAATGCTCTGTCGACTTACCTTTTAGGTCGACCGCAGGTTTTTTCCTCCGTCGTGAGGTTTTTTCCTGCGTCATCATATTATTTGTCTCATTTTACTTTTTCGCACTTATCATTGATTGTAATTTCTTTCTCTCGGCGGTTAAGCCTCACACAAGTTTCTTACGACATCGAGTTGTGTAATTTTTTACATAAACACCAAACATGTACACAGAAAATATGTTAGTTTATAATATAACACGAAAAGATACCATCGGAGAACATAAACCAAAACCTCGAATAATAAAACATAAAGCACATCAATTGCAATGATGTCTTCATGCATTTTTGAATAAATTATTTTATGAAGCATGGAACAAAAATACTTGAAACGAATCGTTTTCACCATTTTAATCTGTATACTGTGCACACGTATAAAGATCAACAATGAATAAAACCAAAATTCCCAATCTAAAAAACTGTTTATGTAAAAAATTACACAACTCGATGTCGTAAGAAATTGTGTGAGGCTTAACCGTCGAGAGAAAGAAATTACAATCAATGATAAGTGCGAAAATGTAAAATGAGACAAATGATTTGATGACGCAGGAAAAACCTCACGACGAAGGAAAAAACCTGCGGTCGACCTAGAATATAAGTCGACAAAGCACTATGTTCACCAATCAGGGGTGACGTCCTTCCAGTATACAGCTTCGGTCGTACGATTACAAGTGAAATAACAACGATATCGAATGTAAATTACAGATGATTATCAAGAATAATTGCTATATAATTTGTGAGCTTTAGATAGACTTCGTGTCCTGAAATGCTGGCTTGATTCTTCTTGTATAGTAGCTTGAGAATAACGGTCTAACGGTATTGTGGCTCATCAATGATTGAATCGTAACCGTCCAACGTTATTGTCTTCAATTAATGCTCGAAGAGTAACTGTCCAACGGTATTGCTGAGAGTTAATGTCTATATTGTAACTGCTGCGAGAATCTTGCTTGTAACGGTCGATCTTGATGCTGTCGAACGATATATAACTCACGACTTGTTCGTTGTAATGATGGACTTCAACGAGCATGGCATAGTACTCAATTTCAGATTTCCTCAAAGGTGGACAATTGTTAGATATGATAATCAGCTTGCCTGCATCAAACATATAAACTTTGTATGTTTATTCGTTAGTATTGTCGTACGACATTGTAGTCATCGTTCGACTTATTCGATGTATATGTTCGATATTTAATGATCTCAGTGCGATTGTTCTTTTAGGTTTTATCTTAGGACCTTATCTTAATACAGGACTATTGTCCTAGCATTTGTCTTACGATTATAGTCGGTCGTCGTGCGATTGTGGATTTTTACCCTAACAATTTGCCCCCAAGATTTAGAAAATAATTCTAATTTTATCTAAATCTTTAATTCGCTGGTCAAGGAGTAAAAATACGTTGTTTAACGGTCGAATAAACGTTGATAATATAACCGTTATCTAGCCGTTACTTTGGACGCGTGTCTTCTAACGGCTAGTTGATGACGCGTGGCACGATTATCTTTGATGACTCATATGATTTAGTTACTATAAATAAGGCGTTTGATAATTAGAAAAGATTTTACAAATCTTCTTAACTTCTGAATTAATTTGAGAGATCGTAATCCGACTATTTTTGGCAAAGATTTCGTGCGACTAGGCTTTATAAGGTACTCCTTCTTCTCTGTTTCATGCGTCTGAAATCGACAGCACATAAGAGCAATAGAGGTTTAGATAATCTTAGGTTCAATCGATTAAGAAATAGTTTGAGTCGATTAGAGTTCATTATGTCGAGCGAAGTTAGGAGTTCTATTACAGAAAGTCTAGAAGTAGGAGAGTTGAGGGAATTGGCAGGGCTTCCTGAGAATGCTCTGGTGAGGTGGCCGGAGAGATCCGTCCGGCGGATGCTCCGAAGGGCTTTTTTGCTCTTTTCGAGTATCCGTTTAAAGTCGGATTTCGATGGCCATACTCCCCTTTAGCGAGGGCGTTCATGACTCGCTTCGACGTGTCTCCGGGACAGTTGATGCCCCAGTTTTGGCGTGTCGTTCATGTGATCGAACGAGTGACCAAAAATTGGGATCGTCCACCGTTCTCAATCGACGATCTCCTCTCGGCGTACAATGTGATTCGTTCTCCCTACAACCGTTTTGGGTTGTTTCCAAGGGGGAGAAGTGATGCCATGTTGGTCCATGGTACTCAAGTAAACGATCGAGGATGGAAGGCGAGATACGTCTTTGTCCAAACGTCCTCGGTCGTAGGTGAGGAATCTTGGGTCGTTCCTGAGTGAAACAAAGGCGGTAATACGACTTGCCTTATTTTCTTTAATTTATTTTAAATTAGTTTTGTTTACTAACTCCTTGTTTTCCTCTTGTCAGCAATCGACTTCTCGTTTGAGGAGACCACCGAGGTGATCGAACGTTTCTTGAGCTATAGCGTGACCGATCGCAAGTATCGAACGTCGAGAGGGGGTGACGAGAGCGACGTCGAGCCTGAAGTGCAAATAATCGAGGGAACAGATATGGAAGGTAGATATCGTACGTTTAATATTTTCGTTTGTAGTAGTTTTCTTTTGATTCTAACTTTCCTTTTATGTGTAGGCTCAACTTCCAAGAAGGCGTCAACGATGGAAGCAGCTGCTCGTGCTGCCAAAAGGAAGGCTGCCGCCCAGGAGGGCTTGGTGGCTAAACGTACGAGGTCGTCGTACGTTTCTGTGGATACCCCACCTAAGGATGCCGCACGCAAGGCTGAAGGTGGGATAGAGGCTGTTCCTCTTAGCTTCGCTCCCCCTGCAAAGGGAGCGGGTTCGTCAAAGGCCGACAAGGGGAAGGAGAAAGAGGGATCTGGTCTTACGACCATGACAATCCAGATACCCTCTGACTTCATGGTGGATGATGTGATTAGGACGGCGGCCACTTTCCCAGTCCTTGAGCAATTTCACGTCCCTGCTCAGAAGGCGCGCATGGAGGAGGCCGACATTGAAGACCTAGATGCCTCCATAGCGGGTATCTCCTTTCTGGTAAGTCCTTGTCGTACGTTTTTTACTTTCATTTTACTTATACAGCTTCTAATCTTTTCTTTTTTCTTTATATAGGCTCTCCAAACTAGTCTTAGCCTCCATACACGGATGGATAAGATCAAAGAGGAATTAGCGTCGAACCAGAACGACGCTAAGGTGGCCAAGAAGGAGGCCGACAAGGCCAAAAAGAAGCTGGCCCAACTGACCGACGAGGTTAATGCTAAGTCGGTCCAGATTGGGGACTTGGAATCCAAGCTGGAACTCAGCGAAGGGTTTCAGGTCCAACAGCGAGAACGGCTGAAGTTGGCCTTGGACCATACGAAGGAGCTGGAGAAGGAGCTGCTGGCCGTGCGACGGGAAAAAGCTGAGAGAGAAGAAGCGCTGTCGTCCAAGATCCAGGAACTGGAAGATGACGCCGCCTTAGTCCGTGTGGTCGCACGTACTGCGGTCATGCGACGCGTGGCTGCTGGGACCGTGACTTCTCAGATGGCGAAGGACGAGGTGGCATCTTTTGTTCAGGTGATGGGTTCTGAAGACCTTCTTGACGAGGAAGATCTGAAGAGCTTGGACGAAGAAGCAGCAGCTGAGGTCAAGGATGCAGGTGTCGAGGAGGAGGTTCCTGAAACCTCTGGATCCGTTCCCGCGCATCCTAAGGAGACTGAAGAGGCCCCTGTCACAGATCTACCTTCCACCGACGCTCCTTTAGAATAGTTTTTCTTTTGTAATCGTAAAATTTTTTGTACTCTGCCGTTTTTAGGCAAAAAATATTAATGAAAGAATTTTTCGTTCGAATAACGTGTGTTTTAGCCTGTATCGTGCGTTATAGCTTTTATTTTTGCATGCATTTGTTTTAAAGTCCTTAGACTTATTATAGAAACGTTTCTTTTGTACTCATGAGAGTATTCGTGCGACTGGCGAGTTGACTTGCGCTCTTGCGACATAATCGTGCGTTATAACAGTTTTCTTGCGATCCATGCGGTTTTTGTCGTGCGATTCCTGCGATAAGCATGCGTTTAAATCGTGCGATACTTGCGTTAATCGTGCGATTCATGCAATTTATCGTGCGATACCTGCGAAAAAAGATGACTAGGGGGTGGCCGTTGGCTTAGCCAACGGCGCTCCGATGCTTAAGTCAGTAACGGATAAGGAATAAATCGTATGTAAATAGGTTTAGAAATAGTACCTTTTGAGGTGATGGGCGTTCCAGCTTCGTGGGATTTCCATACCTTCCATGGTCGTAAGTCTGTATGCTCCGTTTCCAATGACTTTGGAAATTATGTATGGTCCTTCCCATTTGATGGAAAGTTTTCCAGCGTTTGGCTCTTGTGTGTTTTGGAATACATGTCGTAAGACATAATCTCCAACTTGAAAAATTTTGGCCTTTACCTTTTTGTTGAAGTGTCTTTCAACAATTCCCTTCTGTGTAGCCATCGTTCGTAGTGCTTTCTCTCGGAGTTCTTCTAAAGCGTCTAGGTCGTAAGATAGATTTATTGCATTTTGATCATTCGTACGACTTCTGGCAATTGGTATTTGAGCTTCGATTGGTAAGACTGCTTCGCATCCATATACCAGAGAATATGGAGTTTGTCCAGTCGATGTTCTTGGTGTCGTACGATTTGCCCATAGGACAGATGGCAATTCTTCTACCCATTTTCCTTTTGCTCCTTTCAACCTTTTTCGGATTGAATTGATGATGACTTTGTTGCTCGACTCTGCTAATCCGTTAGATTGTGGATATCTCGGAGTTGAAGTGATTAACTTGATTCCTCGTTTTTCACAGAACGTACGAGTTTTATCACTTATAAATTGTGAGCCGTTGTCGCACATGATTTCAGCTGGTACTCCAAATCTATAAATGATATTTTTCTGAATAAAAGATATGACTTCTTTATCCCGGACCTGTGAGAAAGCACCAGCTTCTATCCATTTCGAAAAGTAAACGGTGAGCACGAGTAGATAGACTTTTTGTCCAGGGGCTGGAGGTAATTTTCCCACGATGTCCATTCCTCATCGCATGAAGGGCCATGGAACTAGAACAGAATGTAAAGGTTCAGATGGTCGATGGATCATACCCGAATGTTTTTGACATGCGTCGCATCGTTGGACGTACGTTATGGCATCCTCTCGTAGAGTAGGCCAATAGTAACCTTGTCGTGAGATTCGGTTAGCAAGACTTCTGCCTCCTGCATGATTTCCACATTCTCCGTCGTGCATTTCTTGGAGAATTTGATTTATTTGTACCTTACTTGTGATACATCGTAGGAGAAGTCCTGTCGTAGATCTTCGATAAAGTTGGTCTTCAAAAATTGTATATGTTGAAGCTTTAGACCTTGTCTTTCGTGCTTCCATCTTATCTTCAGGAAGTTGGTCGTGCTTAAGGTAGTTCCATATGTCGAGCGACCAATTGTAAACTCCTTCGTTCATCTGCACTTCATCGTTTATCGCAATTGTTGGTGTTGTGAGATGAAGTATTGGGATATTTTCCATGAATGGATCGTGAAATGCAGATCCCAGGTTGGCCAGCGCGTCAGCTTGTATATTCAAATCTCTTAGTATTTGCTCGATCAAGAACTGTTCAAATCGTGCGATTCGATCTTTAACGGCTTTGAGATAACTCATCATTTTTGAATCTTTTGCTTGAAAATCTCCATTTACTTGGTTTACGACAAGTAAAGAATCGCTTCGAACGTGCAATTGTTTTGCCCCGAGTCTAAGAGCAATATCTAGTCCTGCGATCAAAGCTTCATATTCTGCTTCGTTGTTTGTGGCTTTGAATTCGCATCGTACGGAGTATACTATATTTCCCCCTTGTGATGATTTTAAGACAATTTCTAACCCACACCCTCGTACGTTCGAGGAACCATCAACGTAGAGTATCCAAGGTTTATTGTCTGAAATCATCACAACTTCGTCGCACGTCGTGGGTTCCAGTCCTGGAGAAAATTCTGCCACAAAATCTGCCAATACTTGCGATTTAATTGCTGTCTTGGGTTTGAATTCAATGTCAAACCCACTGAGATAAATGCTCCACTTGGCTAATCGTCCTATCAGTTCTGGTTTTCGAAGCACCGTCTTGAGTGGATAATTGGTCACAACAATGATGTCATGCGACTCGAAGTAATGCCTTAGCTTTTTTGCTGCCGTCATAAGACCTAGTAGCAATTTCTCCATTGATGTGTACCTGGTTTCTGCGTCGAGGAAAGATTTACTGACATAATAAATTGGTTGTTGTCGCTGATCTTCCTCTCGTACAAGTACCGCACTTGTCGCATTTTTGCTCACTGCCAAGTACAACTGTAAACTTTCTCCTTCGACAGGTTTGGTCAGCAGAGGAGGTGATGTCATGTATTGCTTCAGCTCCTGTAAAGCTTTCTCATGTTCGTCCGTCCACAAGAAGCCTTGATTCTTTCGTAGGACATTATAGAACAAATGGCATTTGTCCGACGATCGTGAAATAAATCGGGTTAAAGCTGCCACTCGTCCTGTCAACTTCTGTACTTCTTTGACATTCCTTGGAGATTGTATCTCGGTGA
This sequence comes from Centaurea solstitialis, assembly GCA_030169165.1. Taxonomy (NCBI): domain Eukaryota; kingdom Viridiplantae; phylum Streptophyta; class Magnoliopsida; order Asterales; family Asteraceae; genus Centaurea; species Centaurea solstitialis. The sequence continues at coordinate 19,844,519 of CM058042.1, forward strand.
TAGCTTTAACTTGTTCCGGACTTGCTTCGATTCCGCGTTGCGTCACTAAGTACCCCAAGAATTTTCCTGCTCGTACTCCGAAGGAACATTTTGTTGGATTGAGCTTCATCTTGTATTGTCGTAGGATATCGAAGGATTGCTTTAAATGTGCGACATGATCGATCGAACGTTCTGATTTCACAAGCATGTCGTCGATATAAACTTCCATCGTTCGACCAAGATGTTTCTTGAACATCATATTGACCAATCTTTGATATGTCGATCCTGCATTCTTGAGACCAAATGGCATAACTTTGTAACAGTATATACCTTTGTCTGTCATGAATGCGGTCTTCTCCTGGTCGTCCATGTGCATCAATATTTGGTTGTATCCTGAATATGCGTCCATGAATGTTAACAATTCATGTCCTGTTGTTGCATCAACCATGGCGTCGATATGAGGTAAAGGAAAAGGATCTTTTGGACAAGCTTTGTTTAGATCCGTGAAATCAATGCAGACTCGCCATTTTCCGTTGTTCTTTTGTACGACGACTACATTGGCCAACCATTCTGGATATTTGACTTCTCGGATCTTCCCTGTTTTAAGCAGATTGTCGACTTCATCGTTGATCACTTTATTTCTTTCAGGCGCGAACTTGCGACGTTTCTGCTTAATTGGTTTGAAAGTAGGATCCACGTTTAATTTATGCGATATAATGCTTGGATCTATTCCAACCATATCTTCGTGCGACCATGCAAAACAGTCTGAGTGTTCCTGCAAAAAAGATATAATCGTACTTTTTATGTCAGGGGGAGCGAGGCTCCTACGAAGACTTTTTGATCAGGATGTTCAGGATCAAGGATGACTTCTTCTAGCCGAAGATCGTCGTTCGATTTCCTCTCATCCTGGCTCTGTAATTGCTAGATGTCCTGCGACTTTGTCTTCATCGTAATCTTGTAACATTCTCGTGCGACTTTGTTCTCACTAGCAATTTCTTGAATTCCCCATGGAGAAGGAAATTTGATCTTCTGATGGTATGTCGAAGGAATTGCTTTCATCTCGTGGATCCATGGTCTTCCAAGAATAACATTGTAGGTTGATTGGCAATCTACAACATTGAACTTTGTCTGTTTGTTGATGCCTTTGGCGAAGACAGGCAGGATGATTTCTCTGAGAGTGTTCATCGGATCTCCATTGAATCCAATCAAAGTAGTACTTCGTCGTACGATTTCTGATCGTTCGATTCCCATGACTTTAAGAGTATCTGCAAAAATAACGTTAGCCGAACTACCTCCATCAATCAATATTCTCTTAGTCGAACAGTTTCCGATTGTCAACTGTATGACTAGAGCGTCATGATGTTTATGATGGACCCCCTGTGTATCGTCTTGGTCGAACGTGATTGCCATTGCATCGAGTTCTTTTTCTGTCTTTGATCTGGCTTCTCCGGGGATAGGATGTTCGTCTGGACCATCTCACACATGTCGTTTGGCAGCCGAATACGTAAGTCCGCACACTTCTGATCCTCCAGTGATGCAGTTTACGACTTTTGTATGAGCCGGTGACGCTGGTCGTCCTTGTTCCTCTGGGATGAGGCCTTTTAGATGCCCCTTAGATTTCAAATATGAATTCTCCTTCTTTAAACTGATGCATTCATCCATCGTATGACCATGATCGTCGTGGAAATCGCACCATCTGTTCTGATCTTTGTCCTTGCTTGGTTTATCAGATTTCTTTGGCCATCGTACGTTTGCATCAATCTTTCGTAGCGAATCCACCAAATCTTTCGATGTACCTGCAAAATTGTAAGTAGATAACTCTGGATATCGTATTTTAACAGTACCTTTGCCTGGTCGAGTTTTTGACTCATATCGAGGATTTCCAATCTTGTTTATTCTTTTGTGCTTAAAGTCATGTTTTTGAGCACCAAGAGGTTTCTTTTCTGCAGAATGCTTTCGTCGAAAGAGAGCATCATCCTCTATTCTCATGAAAGCAAGTGTTCTAGCTCGTACGTCGTCGAAGTTTTCTGGTGGATATTTCGTCAATTCCAGATATAATCCAGAGGAATCTTCTAATCCACGCTTGTATGCCTCGATTGCGGTTTTCACGTCGCAATTCTTTATTTCAATCATTGCTGCGTTGAATCTATTGAAGTAGTCGCGGATTGTTTCTCCAGATTTTTGTACGATATAATACAGGTCGCTGGTCTGCTTTTCCATCTTACGACTGCTAGCAAATTGTCGAGTGAATTGGTTCACCAATTCTGCAAAGGATCCAATACTCTTTGGCTTTAAGTTGATAAGCCATTGTAATGCTGCCCCTGTTAAAGTTGATCCAAAGGTTTTGCACATGCAAACTTCTTGATATTGCGCCGGTATAGTAACTGTCCACATAAGTTGCTTATACTGTGCTATATGTTCTACTGGATCTGTGATTCCAGAATATTTTGTTGCGAAAGCTGGAATGGTATATTTCTTGGGAACGTCAACAAGAGCTAATTCATCAACGAACGGTGAGGCCTGAAATCCAGTTTTAGGTTCGACTTCGACAGGTACTGCTGCTCCAGGTAGCTTTGTAAGTAATGCGAACAGCTTTTGATTCTGTTTTTCCAGGGACTTCAGTCGTACGTTCAGTGGATCTTCAACGTTTATTGGGATTGTTGGAATACAACTAGAAGAGATTCCGGTACTGGGTGGTATTGTCGTATGAACGGTGGAACTAGCAGCTGTGGGTATATGACCAGGGATAGGGATTTGTTGGGATATGTTGTTGAAAGGTCCAAACGTGAATGCGGGTGGGCCTTGAGGCATGGAAGGTGGACCTTGAGGCATCGAAGGTGGACCTTGAGGCATAGAAGGTCGTACGTTGTTATACTGCTGGTTTATAGTTGATAAAGGTACTGAGGTATTGAACTGTGGTCGAAGTGGTGGTCTCAAATGTTGAGGAGGATAAGGAAGAGGAATAGACATCGGAATGGACATCGATGGTCCTGGCAAATCTCGAAGACGTTGAATTTCGTTGTTAGCTTCTTGCAATTGTTGTTGGAGTGATGCTATAAATCCGTTATCCATTATCCTGCGCAAATAGCTTAAAGAGAACTCAAAGAATAGGTTAGTACTAAGGCGCACTTTTCACCGAATGAAATTTTTCTCAAAACGGAGCCCCACGGTGGGCGCCAAACTGTTTATGTAAAAAATTACACAACTCGATGTCGTAAGAAATTGTGTGAGGCTTAACCGTCGAGAGAAAGAAATTACAATCAATGATAAGTGCGAAAATGTAAAATGAGACAAATGATTTGATGACGCAGGAAAAACCTCACGACAGAGGAAAAAACCTGCGGTCGACCTAGAATATAAGTCGACAAAGCACTATGTTCACCAATCAGGGGTGACGTCCTTCCAGTATACAGCTTCGGTCGTACGATTACAAGTGAAATAACAACGATATCGAATGTAAATTACAGATGATTATCAAGAATAATTGCTATATAATTTGTGAGCTTCAGATAGACTTCGTGTCCTGAAATGCTGGCTTGATTCTTCTTATATAGTAGCTTGAGAATAACGGTCTAACGGTATTGTGGCTCATCAATGATTGAATCGTAACCGTCCAACGTTATTGTCTTCAATTAATGCTCGAAGAGTAACTGTCCAACGGTATTGCTGAGAGTTAATGTCTATATTGTAACTGCTGCGAGAATCTTGCTTGTAACGGTCGATCTTGATGCTGTCGAACGATATATAACTCACGACTTGTTCGTTGTAATGATGGACTTCAACGAGCATGGCATAGTACTCAATTTCAGATTTCCTCAAAGGTGGACAATTGTTAGATATGATAATCAGCTTGCCTGCATCAAACATATAAACTTTGTATGTTTATTCGTTAGTATTGTCGTACGACATTGTAGTCATCGTTCGACTTATTCGATGTATATGTTCGATATTTAATGATCTTAGTTCGATTGTTCTTTTAGGTTTTATCTTAGGACCTTATCTTAATACAGGACTATTGTCCTAGCATTTGTCTTACGATTATAGTCGGTCGTCGTGCGATTGTGGATTTTTACCCTAACAAAAACCATGAAATCAAGAAAAAAATCATTTACAAAATTTCTACAAGTAATAAGTGATGTAAGTGAGGGATGACGTCTTTTACCCGATAAACGTTTATCGGGATGATGTCTTGATGCACTATAATCTTACTTGATAAATATAGTTAGGGTGTTGAATCTATACACATACACACATTCTATCGATGTCTACAAAAACATGTATCTATTTGACTTTTTACGGTGACTTAAGTGATTAACTTATATTATCAAAATGTAAAAATTGAAAAGCAACAAGGACCACATATATAAATCTATCTGATTGGTGTGTGAAAATATGTATATAAATTCAATCACATGTTTTATCCTTATTAGTTACCCCAACTATTAATCACACATTCACAGGCAAGCGTACCTGATCAGGTATAATATAGTTTAAGTAAGTTTCAGGTATCGTTCTTACCACTGGGAACAGTTAAGCTAGATGTTTACCAAAATATTAATTAATTAATCTAAGAAACAGGTTTGCTTTTTGAAAATGATTTTTATTCAGAAAAGATTAACAACTAATTAAATCTAACCAAGAATTAGGAAAATTGATTGTTTGGGTGAAAAATCGCACGACGCACGACGACCGACTTAAAATCTTAAGATATCTTTCAGGATGATAATCCTGTATTAAGATAAGGTCCTGAGATAAGACAAATATACCCTCGAACGATAATAATCAATCGTCGAACGATCTTTGTACCATATCGTACGATAGAGCATACGGTATCGCATGATATGATACTAACAGTTAAATATATCTTGAGATTGATCATTTGTAACAGGTAAACAACAAACATTGAAGAACAAATGACCGTTAAAGACCAAGATACGCTCCTCATAAAGCTCCAACCGTTACATGCGAGAATTAAGCTTCGGTTATGACCGTTGCATTTAACACACAATTATGGACGACAGTTACACTCTGGACAGCTATAAAAAGAGTTCGAAGACTTCATTTGAAGGGGAGATTACATTGAAGCTAGCGAATACTCTCCACAATCTTGATATTACTTTTTAGTTAATTTACATTCTTATTCATTGTAATCGTACGATCTCAACTGTAATTCTCGAGGATATCACCCCTTATTGGTGATACTTAGTGCAACGTCGGCTATACTCTTTTAGTCGGCCGCAGGTTTTTTCCTCGACCTCGAGGTTTTTCCTGCGTCATCAATTGTCTTGTTATTATTTTAATTCATCGTACGTTTTATCGAATTAGATTTCTTTCTCTCGACGGATTCGCCTCACAACATCTTACGATATTAAATTGTGTAATTTTTTACCAAAACAATTTGGCGCCCACCGTGGGGCCCCGTTCTGAGAAAATCTCGTTTGATAAAACGTTTGTTTACTAATCAAATCCTTCGAGTTTTCTTGAGTATTCATTGCAGGATTATGGAGAACAACTTCCAACCTACTCTACAACAACAACTAGCAGCTGCTCAGCAACAAATTCAGCAGTTGGCTAATCAAAACATGGAAGCTAATAATGAAATCACACGATTACGAGGTCTAAACCCCCAAGTTACTCAAGCCAATCCTGCAATATCAGCACCGCTTCCGAGACCACCTGCTTTTCAACAGAATCAGTTCAGGGCACCACAAGTGCCTTCAATGCCTCAAACCCCTCAAATACCAGTGATGCCTCAAGTATCCCAAAACAACGTACGTCCACCCCAAAATAATCATTCCCAACCTATTTTTCCTCCTCTACCATCGGGACCACCTCCTGCATTTACCTACGCTCAACCCCAAGGTATTCCTCGACCTTCATACTCAATCCCAGAGCCAATACCACATATACCAACGATAAATACTACCGTAACCCATATCCCAATTCAACCCAACTATCAAGGGAATATTGGAGTAACACCCACTGAAAACCTTATGGACGTACGATTAAAGATGTTAGAAGAACAAAACAAAGCAATGCTCGCATTGCTCGCAAAACTTCCTGGAGCAGCCGTACCAGTTGAAGTCGAACCAAAGACAGGATTCCAAGCTTCACCCTACGTCGATGAAATTGCTCTCATGGAAATACCGAAGAAATACAACATTCCTGCCTTTACGACTAAGTATTCGGGAATAACGGATCCAGTGGAACATGTCGCGCAATACAAACAACTTATGTGGACTGCTTCGATCCCATCTCAATATCAGGAGGCATGCATGTGTAAAAGCTTCGGGTCTACTCTTACAGGAGCTGCGCTACAATGGCTTATAAATTTAAAGCCAAAAAGTATCGAGTCATTCGCTGAATTGGTGAACCAATTCACTCGACAGTTCGCGAGCAGTCGCAAGATGGAAAAGCAGACGAGTGACTTATACTATGTCGTACAGAAAACTGGAGAAACGATACGTGATTATTTTAACAGGTTTAATGCAGAAATGATCGAAGTCAAGAATTGCGACATAAAAACCGCAATTGAAGCATACAAGCGTGGGCTCGATAATTCTTCGGAATTATATACGGATCTCACGAAGTATCCACCAGAGAACTTTGACGACGTACGAGCTCGAACGTTAGCCCATATGAGAATTGAGGATGACGCCATCTTCAGACAGAAACATTCGAACGAAAAGAAAAGTCTGGGCGCACAGAAGCACGATTTTAAACCTAAGAGAGTAAATAAAATTGGAAACTCTCGACAGGAATCCAAAACTCGCACGAACAAAGGTATTGGAAGAATTAGATATCCCGATTATCTACTTACAATTTTGCAGGTACATCCAAAGAATTGGTGGATTCTCTGCGGAAGATTGATGCAAACGTACGATGGCCCAAGAAGCCGGAGAATCCTAGCAAAGACAAAGATCAAACTAAATGGTGCGAGTTCCATGCTAATCATGGACACACGACGGACGAATGTATCAGCCTCAAAAAGGAGATTGCTTACCTCAAAACGAACGGACACCTGAAAGGTATTATAGGCGATGAAGCAAAAAGACCAGCATCTCCGATCCATACCAAAGTGGTCAATTGCATTACTGGTGGATCAGAAGTATGTGGCTTGACATACTCTGCGGCCAAACGACACGCACGAGAAGGACCTGAGGGATATCCTATTCCTGAAGATTCGAAGACTGCAGCTGAAAAAGAGCTCGATGCAGCTAAACTGACGTTCGATCAAGACGATCTATCGGGCGTTAACCAAAAACACCATGATGCTCTAGTCATATAGTTAAACATTGGAAACTGTTTGACCAGGAGAGTATTGGTGGATGGAGGTAGCTCAGCTAACGTTATATAATCAGATACTTTAAAGATCATGGGCATCGATAGATCCAACATCGTACGACGAACTACAACCCTAGTAGGCTTCAATGGAGACGCAACGAGTACCCTCGGAGAAATAGTATTGCCAGTCTTCGCCAAAGGAATCAACAAGCAAACTAAATTCAACGTCATAGATTGTCCATCAGCATATAACGCGATACTCGGAAGACCCTGGATCCACGATATGAAGGCCGTACCATCAACTTATCATCAGAAGATTAAATTTCCATCTCCCTGGGGCGTACAAGAAATCGTCAGTGAAAAGAAAATCGCTCGAGAATGCTACAAGATCACGATGAAGACCAAACCCCAGGATATCTAGCAATTACAGAGCCAGGATGGAGTACGATCGTACGATGACCTTCAACTTGAAGAAGTCGTACTAGATCCAAAACATCCTGATCGAAAAGTCTTCGTGGGAGCAACACTAACCCCTGATATAAAAAACAGAAAAATCTTTTTAGCAGGAACATTCAGATTGCTTCGCATGGTCGTACGAAGACATGGTTGGGATTGATCCTGACATCATATCGCACAAGCTGAACGTGGATCCATCCTTTAAACCAATTAAGCAGAAACGACGAAAGTTCGCGCCAGAACGCAACAAAGTTATTAACGACGAGGTTGATAACTTGCTAAAGACAGGAAAGATTAGAGAAGTTAAGTATCCAGATTGGCTGGCAAACGTGGTAGTCGTGCAAAAGAAGAATGGAAAGTGGCGAGTCTGCATTGACTTTACGGATTTAAATAAAGCATGTCCAAAAGACCCGTTTCCACTACCTCACATCGATGCAATGGTCGATGCAACGGCAGGTCATGAATTACTCACATTCATGGACGCTTATTCTGGGTACAATCAAATCCTGATGCACGCGGACGATCAAGAGAAGACAGCCTTCATGACGGACAAAGGGATATACTGCTACAAGGTGATGCCCTTCGGCCTCAAGAACGCAGGATCAACGTACCAACGACTCGTAAACATGATGTTCAAAGAACATCTTGGTCGAACGATGGAAGTTTACATCGACGATATGCTGGTTAAATCCGAACGATCACATGATCACATCGATCATTTGAAACAATCGTTCGATATCCTACGACAATACAAGATGAAACTCAATCCTACAAAATGTTCCTTCGGAGTACGTGCTGGGAAATTCCTCGGATACATGGTCACTCAACGTGGGATAGAAGCAAGTTCAGAGCAAATCAAGGCCATCAAAGAGATACAATCTCCAAGAAACGTGAAAGAAGTTCAAAAGCTCACTGGACGAGTGGCAGCATTAAACAGATTCATCTCACGATCATCCGACAAATGTCACTTATTTTACAATGTACTACGTAAAAACCAGGGTTTTAACTGGACAGAGGCTCACGAAAAAGCATTGCAGGATCTGAAACAATATATGGCCTCCCCTCCACTGTTGACAAAACCAATTGAAGGCGAAAGCTTGCAATTATACTTAGCCGTCAGCAACAATGCGGTAAGTACAGTTCTCGTACGAGAAGATGATCAGCAACAACATCCGATTTACTACATAAGTAAATCCTTTCCAAATGCCGAGACCAGATATACATCGATGGAAAAATTGCTCTTAGGTCTCGTGACAGCAGCTAAAAAGTTACGACATTATTTCGAATCACATCATATAATAGTCGTGACCAATTATCCTCTCAAGACCGTACTTCGTAAGCCTGAACTTACGGGCCGATTAGCTAAATGGAGTATCTACCTAAGCGGGTTTGATCTCACATACAAGCCTAGAACGGCGATAAAGTCTCAAGCGTTGGCAGATTTCGTGGCAGAATTCAGTCCAGAAGTAGAGCAACCATCGCACGATGAAATCAACAATGTGATGATTCAAGACAATCAGCTTTGGACCCTATATGTCGATGGGTCCTCCAACATAAGAGGATCGGGATTAGGAATTGTCCTGAAATCATCACACGGGGGGAATATGGTATACTCAATACGATGTGAATTCAAGGCTACCAACAACGAAGCAGAATATGAAGCCTTAATCGCTGGATTGGAAATAGCTTATAACTCGGGGGCACGATGTCTGCACGTACGAAGTGACTCGTTACTAGTGGTGAATCAAATTAACGGTGATTTTCAAGCAAAAGATTCAAAAATGATGATATATCTCGAGATCGCTAAAGAAAGCATCGCACGATTCGAAAAGTTCTCGATAGAACAAATCCCAAGAGATTTGAACGTACAAGCTGACGCTTTGGCTAATCTGGGATCCGCATTCAATGAACCAACCTTGGAGAACGTCCCAATAATTCATCTTACGATGTCTTCCATCGAAGCAAAAGAAAAAGTACAAATGGTCGAAGAAGTCTACAACTGGTCGCTCGATATATGGAATTATCTAAAGTATGATAGACTTCCCGACGACAAGATGGAAGCCAGAAAGATCAAAGTGAAAGCCTCGCGGTATACAATCTTCGAAGGAAGACTATATCGTAAATCCACATCTGGATTAATCCTACGATGCATAACGAGTCAGAAGCATATGAATCAGATCCTACAAGAGATGCACGATGGAGAATGTGGAAACCATTCTGGAGGACGAAGTCTTGCAAATAGAATCTCACGACAAGGCTACTATTGGCCTACTCTTCGAGAAGACGCTATGAGGTACGTACAAAGATGCGACGCCTGTCAGAGACATTCAGGTATGTCTCACTTACCTTCCGAACCCCTACATTCTGTCCTAATCCCATGGCCATTCATGCGATGGGGGATGGACATCGTAGGAAAGTTACCTCCCGCTCCAGGACAAAAAGTTTACTTGCTTGTTCTCACCGATTATTTTTCCAAATGGATCGAAGCTGCTGCTTTTTCCCAGGTAAGAGATAAGGAAGTTATTTCTTTTATTCAAACTAACATTATATACAGGTTTGGAGTACCATCGGAGATCATGTGCGATAATGGTTCGCAATTCATAAGCGAAAGAACTCGTAAATTCTGCGATGAACGTGGAATTAGGTTAATTACTTCGACACCTAGATACCCACAATCCAATGGTCTAGCAGAATCGAGTAACAAAGTCATCATTAATTCGATTCGAAAAAGGCTAAAGGAAGCAAAGGGAAGATGGGTCGAAGAATTACCTTCAGTCTTATGGGCAAATCGTACGACTCCAAGGACCTCAACAGGACAAACGCCCTTCTCCCTCGTTTACGGATGTGAAGCAGTACTACCGATCGAATCTCAACTTCCAATCGCAAGGCATCGTGCGATGGATCAAAACGTAATAAATCTATATTATGATCTAGATGCATTGGAAGAACTTAGAGAAAAGGCGTTCCAAAAAATGGCATTACAAAAAGCCATGGTCGAACGACATTTCAACAAGAAAGTTAAAGCAAAAATCTTTCAAGTAGGTGACTATGTCCTACGACAAGTATTTCAGAATACTCAAGAGCTAAACGCAGGAAAACTCTCGATCAAATGGGAAGGACCTTATATAATCTCTAAGATTATGGGGAATGGAGCATATAAACTTACAACCATCGAAGGTAAAGAGATTCCACGAAGTTGGAATGCAACACATCTTAAGAGGTATTATTTCTAAGCCTTTTTCATTTTTTACTACTATTTTCTTACGAATGATTACTGACTTGGGCGTCGGAGCGCCGTTGGTCAAACCAATGGCCACCCCTTAGCCACTCTTTTTCTTATCGCAGGTATCGCATGAATAACGCATGTATCGCACGAATATCGCATGAATCGCACGAATAACGCAAGTATCGCATGAATAACCTAAGCTTATAACGCACGATCATAATACGCACGCGCGCAAGACAAAACGCCCGTCGCACGATACAAAGTAAAGAAACGTTTCTGAAATAACAAAAAAGTTCTAAAGCATAAATCAACAAGTACGATAAAACCAAACCATTCATTTCAAAATAAACAAGTACTTAAAAGAGTACTTAAACAAAAGATCGTACGATTACAAACAAAAATTAACTACTAGGAGGAGGGTCTGATCCTACGATCCCTGCATCACCACCCGATGCCTCCACACCTCCACCTTCTACAGATCCAACGATCTGAGAAGGAGTTTCTTCAGTAGTCAAAATCGCTGGAGTGGATCCAGAGACCATTTCATCTTGAGTCTCCTCCCCAACGGCAGCAACCTCGACAGGCTTCTCTCCGACCTCCTCATCTAGGTCCTTGAGATCGTCGGCATCCAAGAGATCCTCCGATCCCATGAGCTCACGGAAGGCCTCCACTTCTTCCCTAGCGATCCCAACGGTGAGAGTTCCAGCTATCACACGACGCATAAGGGCTGCACGAGCTACAACCCTTATTAAAGCCGCCTCGTCCTTCAAATCCTGGATCTCAGAAGATAAGGCTTCTTCCCTCGATGCCTTTTCTAGCTGCATCGCTTTCAAGTCTTCCTCCAATTTGGACGAGCGATCCAGAACGATCTTCATACGAGCCCGTTGCTCCTCTCTCACGCGCTCCACTTCTTCGAGCTTCGCCTCTAGGTCATCGATCTTGACCTGTTTAGCCTCCAGGTCGGCCGCAAGTTTGAAGACCTTCTCCTTGGCCTTGTCAGCTTCCTTCACAGCAGCCCTCTCGCTAGCCATCTTGGCTCGCATGTCATTCTTTATGGTCTCCATCCGAGAATGAAGACCAAGGCTGGCTTGAAAGCCCTGGAAAGCAAAGAAAGTTAATTAAAATCGTACGATATCAGAAAACAAATCATGCGATAGAAAGAAGACTTACCAAGAAAGAGAGGCCTACAGCCGCAGCATCGATCTCTTCGAACCTCAGCTTGGAAAATTGTTCCTTTTGAGAAGGAAGCAGGAACTGTTCGATGGCTGGGAAGATGTCCTCCTTCTTCATGACATCTCCCTCCAGGAAACCCTTAGGCAGGGTTATGTTCATCGAGGATGAACCAACATCGAAAGACGTCTTCTTTGGCGCCTTCGCAGGAGTCTTTGTTGCTTTGATTCCCTTCGGCTGATCCTCAGGAGGGGCAGACCTGATCGGCGAGGCATTGATCGCGTCATCCACCTTTCGAACGGTTTCATGCGACGGATCGGAGGTCTCAGACGTAGACCTCGTACGTTTTGCTGGAGGTTCACCCCCAGCCATTTCTTTCTTCTTCAAAGCCGCCCTCCTGGCAGCCTCCAACTGTTCAGCCCTCCTCGACGGTTTCTTCGATGATCCTACAAAAGCAAAATACGTATAAGAAGCAAATAATAAAATAATATCGTTTGTGTTAAACGTACGATCTACCTTCCATCTCCTCCTCTGAGATCACTTGGACTTCAGGATCTGTTTGCGTAACTTCTTCTTCTTCACACTCTACCACGATCTCTTTAGCCTTCTGGGTAGAGTAAAAATGTTCACTGATGCTGTACGATAAGAATCGCTCGACTGCGGCCTTCGATTCTTCAGTAGGCTCGAACGAGAAATCAATTTCTGCAAAAATAGTCGAGCATTAGATAAACAGATCAAAAAGTTACGAATAAAAGTATTTTACGAGAAAAACACCTATACCTAATGGATTCCACTCTGGAACCACCCAATCCCCATCTCCTAAGACCGAAGAAGACTGAACGAATACGTATCTTGTCTTCCAACCCCTGTCGTGAACTTGAGTACCGTGAACCAACATTGAATCCCCTCTGCCTTTGGGAAAAAGACCGTATCGATGATACTCCGTCGGCTTCACCGTATACGCCGTAAGTAGGTCATCGACAGAGAATGCAGGACGACCCCAATCCTTCGTCACACGCTCGATAACGTTAATAACCCTCCAGAATTGGGGCATCAGTTGACCAGGAGAAAGATCGAAACGACTCATGAAAGCTCGCAACAGAGGACTGTATGGCCATCTAAAACCTATTTTGAACGGGTATTCAAACAAAGCAAAAAACCCCGCCGGTGCATCCGCTGGTCTAATCTCACTAGCCACCCTAACCATAGCATTATCCGGTAATCCTGATAATTCCCTTAAAGCCATAACCTCTAAACTATCCTTAATCGTACTCTTAACCTCAGGCGACATAATGAAATCCAACCTATCAAGACTTCTTCTCAACCTAAGAAACCTAAGAGTATCAAGACCTCTAGTACTTTTATGGGCAATGGATTTTAAACGCATGAAAAACTAAGAAGAAGAGGGTACCTTATAAAGAATCGTCGCTCAAATCCTTGCCGAAAATAGAGGATTGATTTTGGGAAACGATTGCTCTAACAAATCAAGAGATATGTATCTAATTCAAATTGAAATTATCTACTATATGGAAACTGAATTTTTCTCCAAGTATTGCAGGTCCAATCGAACAACGACACGCGTTCAATTACAACCGTTGAGAGAACAGCTGTCGTAAACGCGTCATCACGACGACGTCATCGAAACCGTTCCTATTCAAATTGATTTAAATGAAATTCGATTCACTAACAATTGATTATTCTTTAGCATAACTAACGATCAGCTTTTGCAGATAAAAGATTCAGAAATATTCAGAATAAAATTTTTCTAAATCTCGGGGGCAAACTGTTTGGGTGAAAAATCGCACGACGCACGACAACCGACTTAAAATCTTAAGATATCTTTCAGGATGATAATCCTGTATTAAGATAAGGTCCTGAGATAAGACAAATATACCCTCGAACGATAATAATCAATCGTCGAACGATCTTTGTACCATATCGTACGATAGAGCATACGGTATCGCATGATATGATACTAACAGTTAAATATATCTTGAGATTGATCATTTGTAACAGGTAAACAACAAACATTGAAGAACAAATGACCGTTAAAGACCAAGATACGCTCCTCATAAAGCTCCAACCGTTACATGCGAGAATTAAGCTTCGGTTATGACCGTTGCATTTAACACACAATTATGGACGACAGTTACACTCTGGACAGCTATAAAAAGAGTTCGAAGACTTCATTTGAAGGGGAGATTACATTGAAGCTAGCGAATACTCTCCACAATCTTGATATTACTTTTTAGTTAATTTACATTCTTATTCATTGTAATCGTACGATCTCAACTGTAATTCTCGAGGATATCACCCCTTATTGGTGATACTTAGTGCAACGTCGGCTATACTCTTTTAGTCGGCCGCAGGTTTTTTCCTCGACCTCGAGGTTTTTCCTGCGTCATCAATTGTCTTGTTATTATTTTAATTCATCGTACGTTTTATCGAATTAGATTTCTTTCTCTCGACGGATTTGCCTCACAACATCTTACGATATTAAATTGTGTAATTTTTTACCAAAACATTGATAACCAAACAAACATTGGAAACAACTATATTCATTATGATTAAATTAAGATTCTTTTTTTTAGATTATTACCAAAAGATACAGATTAATGGTTATTGTAAGAATTTAAGCATAAAGCATCTTAACATGAATATCTATGATTGTCAGATACAGATTAATGATTATTGTAAGAATTTAAGCATAAAGCATCTTAACATGAATATATGTGATTGTCAACCAGGTTGGTCTCCTGACCCAAGTACAGGGATTATGAAATCTAGTACAAGTCACCCTATTTATTGTCAAGTCGTGGGGACCCTGATATCCAACTTACTTTAATTTGGTATGAAGAGTTGCTTACCATGTCATAAGAATGAAAGGTAAGAGAGGTAGGAATCATATTCATTAATTGTCAGATAACAAATAAGACCCCAACCAACGAATTCAAGTAGCCACATTTAAGACAATAAATAGGAATCACAAACAATCATTCAATAAACCATAAAACCTATTAATTAAAACCACAAATCACATCATCTTTCAAAGTCATCAAACCATAATGTAAAGACAAAGAGAACTAGTACATAGACATACTAGATATAGATCTACGACAAACCATACTATAGACCGACAGATTTTGTTGGGTTTTTGTGAGACCTCGGACCAAACTGGTACGAGTCACAATTCAGAAAACAAACTGTTTAACTGATTTATCAAACCAAACTGGTTTGATCAGCGGAAGCATAAACGTGTAAAAACCCGAAAAGCACACAATCGTTTATCGTTTATCCAAAACACACATATAATGAGTTAAGTAAATTACCTAAATTGCTCGAGTTAGATCAACCTATGATGAACCTCACGAACGGACCTTCTAGCCGGTCAGATCTCCGAACTCCCGAACGAACTCCCGAACGAAACCCGAACTGGTTTTGGCTTGTGGTTGAAATCGGCCAAGAGGTAGAAAAAGAGAGAGGGAGGATTTTAAGTTTCTTTTGTTGTGAGAATAATTGAATGAATGAAAACGGGTTAACCATAACTGAATATTTATATTTGATTAAACAGTATCTGTATCATATTCAGTTTCTTTTTTCCATAATAATTATCCATATATTTCTTTCTTCTCCACCAAGAAAGATTATTCCAAATTAATATTCCATATATATATATATATTTAACTAATATATATATATATATATTAATTTGTCAAGATAATAATAATTATTATATATATTTATTTTAACTAACAAATATATATAAATCAATTAATTAAACCAGTTATATATTGATTTAACTAATAAATATATAATCCCTTTTAATTAATAAATAGAAACCTTTAACTTTGGAGTTTCTTATAGAAAACACCCAATAGATTTATAATTGACTATTATAAATCTAACCTCTCTTAACTGGAGTTATTTTCTATAAATTAAACATTTTACTATTTTCGTTAGCTCATATAGTATCTAAACACACTTTCTTGCAGATCCATACATTCTTGGAAAACCTGCGACATGTCCTTATAATTGATGTCGCGCACTTGAAGGGGAATACTTAGGTACTATGTTTTTGGTTGTGGCCATGGATGGAAACAACAACGTTGTGCCCATTGCACTTGGAGTAGGTAGGTCCGAGACAGCAGACGAATGGACATGGTTCCTGAACAAGTTAAAAACCTGTATCGGCGAGCCAAGAGGGTTGGTATTTATGTCGGATAGAGCTGCTTCTATAAACGCAGCCATTACCACCATTTTTCCAAATGCACATCATGCCTTGTGTTGTCGACATTTGGTCATGAACATGAGATCAAGAGCGCCACGGATAAAACAATTCAAGACCCTATACTGGAAGGTCTGCAAGGCTTACACCACACGAGTGTTTGACCGAATGATGAATATTCTTCAAGTTGTCGTACCCGAAGGTGCTCAATTGATGCAAGAGGTTAGGGTGGAGAGGTGGTCAAGGGCTCACTTTACTACACAACGTTTTAACATTATGACATCGAACAGTGCAGAGTCCATCAACGCATTCTCAAGGAATGCTCGTAAACTACCTATTGTCGGACTCATGGAGTACTTTAGAGAATTCCAACAAGAGTGGTACTTTATTCGTCGACGTAAAGGAGGTTTAGAAAATATCAATATCTTAGTTTTACGTATGATTATTTTATAATTTGAATAGACTATTTTCTAAAACTGTATAATGTATATTTTGCAGACGAATTAAACCACCATCTAACAGAATGGTCCCAAAAGAAGATCCATAAAAGGATTGTAAACTCCGCGACATGGACTGCTCATGGAATTGGCTACGACAAATGGGAGGTCCGCGATTACGGGTATAACGCTGAAGTTGGTATGCGTCACCGTAGTTGCACATGTCTCAAATGGTAGGTGTCTGGGTTGCCGTGCGGTCATGCCATAGCAGTTGCAAAAAGACTGGGTAGAAAAGATGTATTTTATTTGATTACGGTGCCGTATTACATGACCGAATTGTACAAGGCAACATACCAAGGGGTAATTAAGCCAGTCGGACCTGCAAAAACATGGCACTATCCACAAAACCCTCTACCCACCGTACTTCCACCACTGATAATAAAGAGACCAGTTGGAAGACCGAAAGGCAACAAACGTCGTCCATCTCGTGGTGAAAGTCGTTCACAGCAGAAGTGTCCCAGGTGTGAAAAATACGTACACACAAGCACACAGCGTCCGTTAATTCCGAATTCCACTAGAGGAAGCAGTCAACTAGAGCCAATAGGAACTGTCGATCTTAATAGTGGTTACGACAATCTACGCTTTAATAAGTCATTTAATATGTAACCCATGTCAATGTTTTTAGTTTTTGCTTGCATTAATAAAACGTATCTTATTTTAGCATGTAACATTTTAGTAACAAGGATAACAAACACACAATACTGTATTGCATTAATAATTAACTGATACATATATAGTTGACACATAAATCAGTAGACATAAAACGACATAAAACTTAATTGATTTCACTGAAAGCATGATAACATAGTTGAGACACTAAAGTTAAAGAATCAACAACAACAACAACAATAACAGAGATACCAAACTACAACAGATCTAACATAGTTGAGATCCCTTAGTTATCATTCGGATAAAGTTCTTTTATCGAAGCAATTCAGTCTTCATTAGCTTTGATTTGTTATTGCATATTTGGATACCAAGGTACATACTCCTCCTTCAGACGTTTTTCTTGTGCTCGAATCTCCTTTTAAAGTTCTTTAACGAACTTCTTCTTGTTTTCGATCTCCTCTTCAATTATATCTTGTTCGCCACGCTTACGCACCCATTCTTCTTGTATCGCCACAATTTCCCCTTCCTTTTTTGCTATTTGCCTACGAAGTGTTCCAGGCATTATTTAAGTACAATGAGGGTTTTCAAATTGAGAAGAATTAGGGTTTGCAGACATTCTTTGAGAGGGAGGGTTTTCAAATTGAGAAGAACGACAGTTTCCAGACATTCGTTGAGAATAAGGGTTTTCAAATTGAGAAGAACGACGGTTTCCAGACATTCGTTGAGAATGAGGGTTTGTTGATGAGGAAGGCAATTTGTCAGCCATGGTTGCAATAAGAAGTAGAAAAGAACTGTATGAGAGGTGTGAGTATTTGGTTGATGGGATACACCCTTTTTATAGCCATGTTTCCTCTACAATTATATCTTGTTCTTTTATTAGCTATATGTTTTATCAGTATGGTCACTTATTGAGTTGTGACTATCTGAAATGGCAGAAAAATCTTGTTGCTTTTATCATTATTGATTTTATATCTTGTTGTTTTATTAGTTGTACGTTTTATCAGTATTGTCACTTATTGAGTTGTCACTATCTCAAATGGCAGAAGAATCTTGTTGCTTTTATCAGCAATGCTTTTTCAGACTTTTTGCGGATGTTTCAGGCATCTTTTACTTTGCAGATAAATCAGCAATGCTTTTTCAGACTTTTTGCGGATGTTTCAGGCATCTTTTACTTTGCAGATAAATCAGCAATGCTTTTTCAGACTTTTTACTTTACAGACAAATGTTGCTATTTTAGCTTTTCAGACGAATCTTACTGTTGAATTACTATGGCACTATGGTACTATTAGACGTAAATTACAATTATTTGAGCGGATGGATGAACCAGGAATAGTGCTGATGATTCAAATCCGTCATGAAACTTTAAAAGAGTTACATAAATATTAAATACATACATAAGTATTAAAAAACATCGTACAATTAACATAATCGTGGTCAAGGGCCGAATAATTACATTGTTAAAGGGAAGACACATAAATAAGAAACACACAATAACGTGCTACATACATAAATAAGAAACATACAATAACGGCGCTCTTATACATCCACGAGACCAACAAGAAATCACATCTCCACGAAATCAAACTTCACAGCGTACATATTGTCGATCAAATGACGAGGTGGACCTTGATACAGAGTGAACTTCAACCAAGTGCCATGGCGCATGTTGTGTTCGCCAAACATGAGGTTAAGAGGACCACGCATGACAAAACGATCAGGAGCCATGACCATCATATCCATGTGATAGTGCCATCCTTCGTGACTTATTTGACACTTATTATGATCTGTCAATTTGCACATCAACACAAATGGCGCTGGAATTACCTGAAATAATTTAAACACCCAAAAATAGATGAACTTTAAGAATGGAGTGAGATTAGTTTGAATAGAGGTCAATTAAGCTTACCAATATGTCATGGTCTATTAACTCCTTTTCAATTTGGACAATGGAATAAGTGGGATTAGTTGCTAGGGAAAGAGCCATCTCCGGTTTAGAGGGAAGAGAAAAAGACTAGAGTTATTGAAGATATGGATGACAGTATCAGAGTTGTGAGGTTTATGTTGATGGGAGTATCCTATTTATATACTTGGGGAGCCGCTATTATCGGCCGGTAGCTTGGCGGCAGCATGTGTATTTTCTGAATTTTAAAGTCTATGACAAAGTGGTTTTTCATTAAATGTTAAATATTGATATTGATAGCGAGAAGTAATCCAATACAAGAGTGGTAATAAAATCCTATGTATTGGTGTACGATGGTCATGTTTCCGCGTTTCTCTCCAAGATCTTACCCACGCATAGTCCTAAATACCTACCGGTAGTCGAGTGACTTCGGTTTAAATACATTGTACATTCTACCTTGGCCCTAGATACATGGCTGCTGGTCCGAGTAAAAAAAGACAACCCGATAAATGATAATCCTACAAATGTCAACCATTAATTTTATAAGGTATCGGTGCAACCATAACGACCGTATAAAAATGATACTTGGCATTTGGCGGGTCTTATATCATGTTGTCTATATTTATTCGGACCAGCAGTCATGTTTCTAGGGCCAACGTAGAATGTACGATGTATTTGAGCCGGGGTCACTCGACTACAGGTAGGTATGTAGGACTATGCGTGGGTGAGACTTGCAGAGAAACGCGGACCCATGGATCCGGTGCAGAATACGAATGTCGTCCAGACATCTAAAAAATGTATGTGTCAGTCGATAACAAATAAAATTATATGAAAACTTTAAATTTGGTTCATCGTTTACCTTCATTTCTTCGATATCTCTCGTAATCCTGTCAATATCAGCCATTTGTTTCCTCTGCTCCTCACTGATGATCCCGTAATTTTTCTGTAGGTCATCCAGCTGAGTCCATCTATCATCGAAAAAGTCGTCCACACAAGGATATGTGGACTGGTACTGATGACTAGGACCCACCCCCGCATCCTCCCGTTGACTTTTGGACGGGAACTCCGGTATTTCCTAAGGATCACCACCATTATCACCATGACCATCACCATCATCATCATCACCATCATCATCTTCGGAGGGCTCCACATTGGATACTCTAACCCTCTTTGACGGCTGAATGCTCAAAGGGTTACGAAACCAATCAATGCTAACTGTATACCAGTCCTGCTGAAGCTCGAACGCATCAGCTATAAGCGTCTGGTGTGGGTGCCTCGACCGCTAGTATGGGAAATAAACTCATGATAAATTAACATAATAATAAAACAAACTCTAATTTAAAAAAGCTTCTCGTAATTGAGTAGATATCAGTATAACATACCCTTGGAAAGCGAAAAAACGCACCAACATCTTTATATTGCAGACTCCTTACCTTCCTCTCCCAACGAATTCCCCTAGGATGTCTATCCATCCTATTAAAACACCTATCTGAGATAGGGAACATCTCTAAAATCCAAATCTGTAGTTATAGAAACAAAAACATCTAAGTCTAAAACAAGTATTAAGAAAAACGATTGTAATAAATATAAGTCAAATTATTAATGTAACTTACGTTAAAAGCGAGTAAAAATCCAGATAGTGACATTTTGTTGCTAATTGGGTTCCGTCTGCTAAAAGCGCCTTTCATTTGCTTATATGTGTAGTCTCATACGAATGATCCCCATGGATATTCAGTAAACCCATTGATATCCTCGAGTGCACAGATAACTTCATCAGAAACAAATTGCTTTGGCTGCTTTCCTAGGAACACAAACTCCACCATCATAATAAGTGTTATGTGCGCTTTGTCCTCATCAGCTAGGCCGCCAAATTCATTGTTCCATACCCTGACAACTTCCGACAATCGTACATGAAAAGCCTGACCTCGTGACGGTCGAACTGGAACAGATGCTGGAAATAACCTTGTAATCAATCTATTTCCAACTAAATAACTAGAGTCCGGAAGCGGACCAAAAGGGATTCCGGTGATAAGCATGAACTCCTCCCGGCCGAAATGACGCACATGATCTCCAATAGAGTAGGTTAACTGCTGAAATTCTGCACCTAAATCCGCAACCTCCCTCGAAAGAAAGTTGCTCACAAGCATAGCATCTCCGGTCTCCAACACCAGGTCGAGCCAAGGACCGAATGGAGTAAGCCTAAAAATAATCATCGGCCCCTCGTCCAACATATCCCTAATGTCTGAACATAACGACAACTTGCTCCTAACCGTCAGGTCAATCCTTAATACCTATGACAAAAAATATTAACGTTGTTAAACGGGATTTTGTTTCATACTTTTTAGATTGACCCATCAAATCTCTCGGTAATTCCACTAGTCCACACAAGAGGCGGTGAGTATGGTAATGCCAAAACATTTAAAAAACCATTCTTATTCGGCTACCATTTTATAGGCAACCTCCTTAAACCCCCTTAGGCTGCTCGCACCGGAGGTGCGGTTCGCAGCGGGTAGAATTTGGGTTAAGCCGGCGGGTTCTTTGGCTTAGGTGCGCCACCTCTTGAAGCCGGCGGGTTGAAGGCTATTTGGGTTGGGAGAGCCGTTGGCAAACGGCTCTCTTCAACGGTCATCCTATTTAATTTTTTTTTTTACTTTTTTTTTTCAATTTTTACTCCTATAAATACTCATTTAACCCAACTTCTTTTTTCACACAAACAACCTTCAATTCTTCAACTCTTTTTTCACACAAACAACCTCCAATTCTTCAAACCTCCCAATCTTCAAACGATGAATCCAAACGATCGAAACCTCGGATCTTCATCACGGCGCGCGAAATGTAAACGTCGGGCGGAACCCGAGACCCCTTCGAAGCCCTCTTTCAAAGTCGACGTTACGCATACCGGGTTCCCACCAGAATATCCACCCGATTACAATCTCGACATTTCGCCGAAAGGTTTTTCGATCACAATTACTCATCCTCAAGTTCCTCAACCCGGGAGCTCTTCACAACCCAATCAACCCGGGAGCTCTTCACAAGCTCCTCCACCCGATTATCAATTGTTTCCTTCGTGGCCTAATCCACATTTTCCTCCAATCGATTTTGGTTCTCCTTATCAACCACAATTTGTACCCGGTTACCAACCCAATTACCAACCCGTAAAAGAGGAAGACACTTCCGATGAGGAAGAACCTTCACCAACGACCCAAGAAGAGGAAAACATTAAGTTTTACACCACCCCGCACTACCATCTCCGGGGTAAAAAGCTCTTCGATACTTTGAAACGAAACGAGGAGACCAAAGCCAAATATGGCTTGTAATTTTTAGTTTATTTAGTTTAATTATGTAATGTTTAATTTTAATTTTTAGTTAATTAATTATGTAATTTTAATTTTTAGTTAATTAATTATTAATCTTATTATTAATTAATTAATTACATGTTTTATTTAATTATATTATTTAATTAAATGAAATAAATAAAATAAATTGAAAAGTGAGAGGGTTGGGAGGGTTGGGTGTGTGTTGTAGAGGGTTATGGGAGGGTAAAGAGAGGGTTGACCAAAAGCTGATGTGGAAGCTGATGTGGCATTCAAAAAGTGAGTGGGTTGAGTGGGTTGATTGGGTTGGGTGCGTGTAGCCTTAGAGTGCTTATAGTGAGTACGCCCTAGATTTGACTATCAATGCATTTATACATATATAATCTACAACTATATATATAAATATAATTGGATGGACGTGTGAAGACACATGCTAATGAAAATGTCAAGTTAATTCCAAAAGTACAAATCTAATTTTGCTTATTTATGTTAGTTCAATTATATATTTTATCTACATGTGTATATATGTTGTTAGTTATATTAGTTCACTTATATATTTTATCAAGATTGCACTTTTCTAAAGTATTGGGGCCAAAATCGTAAATTCATTAATTTCAGGGACCAAAACTATCAACTACTAAAGTACAAGGACCAAAACAGCATTTAACTAAAGTTCAGGGGTCAATAGTGCATTTTTCTAAAGTTCAGGGGCCAACAGTGCGTTTTCCTAAACTTCAGGAGCCAATAGTGCATTTTCCTAAACTTCAGGGGCTAATAGTGCATTTTTCTAAACTTCAGGGGCCAATAGTGCATTTTCCTAAACTTCAGGGGCCAATAGTGCATTTTCCTAAACTTCAAGGGCCAATAGTGCATTTTTCTAAACTTCAGGGGCCAATAGTGCATTTTCTAAAGGATAAACAACTAGATATAAATATAACAACGTCGGTATAAACAACTAGATACAAACCATCCAAAATATAAACAACTAGATATAAACATTAATAAAAATCATCTAGTCTTTAAAAATAACTTATAAAAAAATGGGTATAAATTTTTTTATAAATTTACAACTAGATAAACAACTAGATAATATAACAACATGGGTATAAACAACTAGATCCAAACCATCCAAAATATAAACAACTACATATAAAAATATAAAAACGTAGGTATAAACACTAATAAAAATCATCTAGTCTTTAAAAAGGGATTTTGGCGGCTATGCCCATGGGGGTACTCCCACTTTGATCTCATACCCATTTTCTCTCCCTTTTAGCACCTCATACCCCCAAAAAACCGTTATGCGGTCCGTTATAACGGACTTTTCAGTAAAAGACAAAAAGCTAGGTCGTCTGACCAAAAGAAGTCAACAAAAAAGCCGTTTTAAACGCCGTTATAACGGTGAAAACGCCGTTAAGACACCGTTATAACGGTTCTCATGCTAGACGACAAAAAAGTCCAACTTTTGACCAAACTCATAACGCTGGTGTATAACGCACCGTTATAACGGCCCCATAATGGTCCGTTATGGCGTCGTTATAACGGCTTTAGCTAAAAACAAAAGACTTTTGAAATTCTTTGACCAGTCAACATAACGGCGTTGACCAAAACCCTAAAAATATTGAACGGTCCGTTATAACGGCTCTATAACGGACCGTTACATATTTTTTAGGGTTTTGTCTTTCTTGTGATTTTATGTATGAATTTATGTGGTTTGTGTATAAATGGACGTTCATTGATACACCAAGTTGTTAAGCTCTTCAAAATTCATACACCAAAAATGAGTGAACACCAAAAACTTTTGTTGTCTATTTCGGGTGGTGGTGGGTGGTATCAAAACGACGGTGAATGGGTCTATTTAACGCACCTTGCCAATCGTCGTGTGTGGGTGCCGATAACGACTACATATTCAAAGATGGTCAAAAATATTTGTTCAAGATTTGGCATCGAACCTTCTGATGGTGTCACTAAACTTGCGTACATTGAGTCGGGTAATGTTTATATTTTGGCGTCAGATGAACAGTTAACAATTTTCTTACAATCGGTTGCCGGATTAGACCCTCCGGCAACACTTTATGTATACGACGATGTGACTACGGGAAACGATGTGAGTAGTGAAGAAAACCGCGAAGATAATTCGAACATCGGAGACCAGCATGTATATGGTCATACGTCCTTTGACACCGTAGAAATACTTTCTAATAATACATATGGTGTTTCTAGCCAGTACACATCCACCTCCTATGTTCCTAAGACACAACAAGCACCAGAAGAGGCTGACACAGAAGAAGAAGACGAAGACGAAGATGAAGAAGAAGACGAAGATGAAGATGAAGTCAGAGACATCGATCCTGACAATTATGTATACCAAATACCTGATGATTTTCATGATTTGCCCCCTCACCCAAGGTCAGACGACGTTGTCATCACACCCAACCAAGCCATACGGTACAGCCGTCGTGAAAAGGTTAAACTACACCAGGTTTTTCGTACGAAAGGAGATTTGACACTTGCCCTCGGATTGAAGTTCCTTCAAGAAGGTTTCGAGTTTAGAACGCCAAAATCTTGCAAAAAAAGATATGAGGCAATATGTGCGCAAAAAAACTGCGGTTGGCGCATATATGCTAGCTGTCTCGGGGGATCAACCATGTTTCAAGTTCGGACATTGAATGATGTCCACACGTGCTCGAGGACGCAAATGCATTCTGCGCATCGGAACACAAGCAGGAGAGTGCTGTCACATTTGCTTCTAGATAAGACCGGCGATGTTAGAAGGGACCTTCGTGCGGCAAACATTATAAAGGATATGAAAGCGCAACATAAAATAAACGTTTCGTACTAGAAAGCATGGCGTGCGAAATGGCAGGCAATAAACATGATTGAGGGTGACCCCGAGGATTCGTTTACCCGACTTCCTCTGTACTTTTATAATTTGGAGCTCAACAATCCTGGTACGCAGACCAGGATTGTCGTAGGTAATGATGGACGGTTCGTGTCGTGTTTCTGTGCCCTTGGCTGCTCGGTACGTATATTTTTTTTAATTGACGACGCTGATTTCAAGATTCACACTTTTTGTTCGGGTTTTCTTATATCTATACTATTATTTTTGCAGATAGTAACTTTCCGTTCCGGTTTGCTGCGTAAAGTGATTATAATCGACGGTGCTCATTTAAAGGGTCGTTACTCGGGCACAATGTTCTTAGCTGTTGCTATGGATGGAAACAACCAAGTTGTGCCCATTGCTATTGGAGTGGCAAAGTCTGAGAGCGGTGAGCATTGGACTTGGTTTTTGTCTATGCTGAGAGAATGTATCGGGGAAATGGAGGGGCTGGTATTCATGTCCGATAGAGCTGCTGCAATACACCAAGCAATAAACACGGTGTACCCAAATGCGCATCACGCCCTTTGTTGTCGCCACTTATTTATGAACATCAAAGCTAAGGCCCCCAACATCGACGACAACAAAACCCTGTTTTGGAAGACATGCAAGGCTAATACTGCACATGAGTTCGATTTTCAAATGAATGCCCTAATAGCTGCAGTCCCATACGCCGAAATGCTGAATAGGATTGGCGCAAACAAATGGTCAAGGGCGCATTTTCCAGGACAGAGGTACAACATAATGTCCTCGAACAGTGTCGAGTCGATGAACGCACATGCCACAGTTGCTCGTAAACACCCAATTGTGGGCCTGATGGATTACTTTCGATCGTATCAACAACAATGGTATTCCAGCCGTCGTAGAATTGCAGGTTATTACCTTTACGATTTAGTTAATAAATTTATGTTTAAACGTTTGCTGTAATAATAAGGAAATAATTATCTTAAAATATTTGTAGGAGCCATGAACAATAAACTAGCCCAGTGGGCGGAACTGATTGTACAAAGAAGAATGGGTAAGTGTAGTGGGGGACTGCACATGAAATTGGCTATGGTAAGTGGGAAGTGCAAGATGGGTATAGAGATGCGAAAGTCCATATCTATGATAAGACTTGTACTTGCAAGAAATGGCAACTTTCTGGTTTACCTTGCGGGCATGTTATCACCGTTGCAAGTTACATGGGATTGGACGACTGTTGGCAATTTGCCTCTCCTTATTTCACTGTGCATAACCTTCGGGAAACATACGCTCCTACAATAAACCCCGTTGGCCCGCTACAAACATGGGTTAGTCCAGATTACCCACTTATGGTCGTCCATCCACCGGTAATGAAAAACTACCCGGTAAACCGAGTAGCAATTATCGTATTCCATCTCGTGGTGAGACAAGGACTTGCAAAAGATGTGGTATATGTCGTCAATACGGACACAAACGCAGTCAATGTATTCACGTTCCATCGGCTGCCCGACAAACTCCAGCAGAGCCTACACAACAACCGAACGAAAGCTTTAGTCATCCTACATTTGATTTGAATGTTGATCTTAATGATTGATATATTTTATCAGCCATTTGTGTTTGTGTGTATGTTATGTTTGTTTGTAACAAATTTTAATTTGTATGTTATGTCTGTTGATCTTAATTTGTAACAAATGTTTGTTATTGAATTATTGAGGCACGGTGTATCAAAAGGACATAAAAAAGAATTCATTTCATTGAAAGCATGATAACATCATTGAGACACGAAACTTAAAGAAACAACAACAATATCTAGTTTAACGGATTCTCCTAGTTATCATTCGGATAGAGAACTTTAATCGAATTAATCCACCCTTCTTTTTCTTTGATTAGTTGTTGCATCTTTGGATACCAAGCCGCATATTCCTCCTTGATACGTTTTTCTTCCATTCGAATTTCTTTTTGAAGTTCTTTAGCGAACTTCTTTTTGTTTTCAAGTTCGGCCTCAATGGTATCTTGTTCAGCCCGCTTACGCACCCATTCTTCACCTATCGCCGCTATCTCCGCTTCTCTTTTTGCTATTTCCCTGCGAAGAGTTCCAGGCATTATTTGAGTAGAAGGAGGGTTTTCAAATTGAGAAGAATGAGGGTTTCCCGGCATTCTTTGAGAAGAAGAGGGGTTTGCAGACATTCTTTGAGAAGGAGAGGGGTTGCAGACATTCTTTGAGAAGGAGGGTTTGCTGATGAGGAAGGCAACTTCTCAGCCATTGTTGCAATCAGATTTAGATAAAATCTGTACGAGAGGTGGGTGGGGAGTGATAAGAACCGTATGAAAGGTATGAGAATTTGGTAAATGTGATGCCATATTTTTATAGGTATTTATTTTTATTTTATTAAAATTATTTGGTAAAAACATTTAAAAATGGCTCATTAGTATTCACGGGTAGATTTTAGGTGGGGCATATTAAATTCACGGGTGTACAGCAAACCCTAACCCTATGTAAGAAAAAAGGGACTTCTGCTCTTCAACACTGATAAAAGGCAGGAGTAAAGGGACGTCTAATCCAACAGACCGTTATAACGGTCTGTTAAAGGTCCGTTAAGCCGTTATAACGGCTTAACGGACCTTTAACGGACGTTATAACGGTCTGTTGGATTAGACGTCCCTTTTGCTTTTGCTTTTCCCTTTTGTCAGTAGTGAATAGTTAGAATCTTACATTACTGCAAAAGTAAAAGTGAAATAACACGGGAACTCATTCAATAGAAGAATCATTTGCTATATATATAGGATACTTATTTGTCTTCAAATAATCACATTGCAACTGTAAATCCTCTCTCTTTTTCACTTCCTACCATATACAAAATGGCAGCATCTTTACCAGAGAGTGACCGCAGATCCTTCCATACTAAGGTTGATAATTTTGTATACCAAACTGGCCGACTTGTAAGTTTTTTTTTTCAGTTTGATAACTATTACTATAGCAAATTCCAGTTATGTTACTTCATAATTTGTTTGGTCTTTTAATTTTTTCAGCAAATTCCAACCGAGTTTGTGAGAATGTGGGCTTTGAACAATCATAATAAGTGCCTGATGAGGGTCTTAGGCATGAAGTTTCCTATGGACACATGAAAGTAGGTTTTGAGGCATCACCCGGATCTCCTTCTGACCGTGTTATCGTTAAGGGTGATTTTAAGTCGTGGCCTTGGTCTGGCAAATTGGACCCCGATCGTTGGTTGGTGTTTACTCTTGTTCAAGACCCACAAACGCATGAGCTTATGGATGGCTGCAATGTTATTTTCGACGTAAAAATGCTTTAATTTTGTACGACTTAGGCGACTACGTTATTTTAAGAAGTCTGTTTAGCCTAATATTATGAACTGTTATCTATTTTCAATTTTGTACAGCATTTTTTACACAACATTTTTTAAAGCAACTTCACATTGACATAAAGGAGCTAGAAGATGCACAGGCTCGACTTCAAATTCAAGCCTCACGCACGCATAGTCCTAAATTAGGACTATGCGTGCGTGAGGCTTGTATTTGAAGTCGAGCCTGTGCATCTTCTAACTCCTTTATGTCACTGTGAAGTTGCTTTAAAAAATGTTGTGTAAATAGGTTATCAATTGTAGACATAAAACGACATAAATACGTCATATATATTGAATTACATGCTTATTCCCTCGTCTATTCTTCATGTAAATACCAAAGCAATAGTTGTTTGATCAGTCGTTTCTTTTATTTTCAAGTATAAACTATGTTATCATGCTTTCAATAAAATCATCACCCTTTCATGTGCTCAGCAAATTAAAATAGGTAATTTATAAGTAGTACAAAATTAGCAACAACTTAATAGACATACATAATTAATACATAATTATAAGATCCACATTACCAGAGCTACATAAACATTACATGAAAATTAAAGACATGAAAATGAAATACGGGAAAATTAAAGTTATGAAAATTAGAGACATAAAATTGACCATCTTTCTCAAAAACCTTCTGCTTTAAAGTAATCCGGATAATGTTCTCTAGCTGCTTCCAACCAATCTTCACATGCATGAATATACGAATCTTGATCGTCAATCTTTAGAAGGAGTTCGTAATTGCTTTGTTGGGCATCCCAAATCTGACTTTCTTTTTTTTCAATTTTTTGTTTTAGATTAGCGATCGATTGTTCTATCTTTTTAATATCGTCTTTGGCTTTGACGATCCATTTTCGGCCCTCCCAAATGACATTACAATTTTTGTTTTCTTCCTTTTGAAAGTTACCTTTAGTTGTCTCGTGGTTTTCCAAGCTTTGCTGATACCGCTTAATGGACTGTTTCATGCTCTCCGTTATCACCTGTGGCCAATAATCGTCCTCTGGTGTTGGTGATTTTGGTGCTTTTGAAGAAGAAGCCATTTTTTATATCTTACGAATTGTTGGTTTGTTGAGATGTAAGTATGCTATGGACATTTGCTATGCTATATATAGCAAATAAAGTTACGTATTTGGCTCTTATACTTTGTTAAAATTACAATAATAAAATCGAAAGCCATATGCAGTGGGGGGTATAATTTAAATGAGAAACGTTTTTACCTTTTCAGACGAATCTTGCTGTTTTTACCTTTTCAGACGAATCTTACTATTTTTAACTTTTCAGATGAATCTTATTATTTCGATGTGAAATGACTCTATAATAACCACTTGATATATTATATAAAACGAAAGACAAAATAAACCAAAATAACACTTAAATTTTTAAATAACATATCTATACAATATGGTAGGTCCAAAAGATATCAGCCATATGATGACGGATGTCAACGATGCTCTGCTGCGTAATAGTAGAAGCCTCCATATAGTTGGTATATTGCGCCAACAACCTACATACACATGGACCACAGTCACCGAGTACGTCGCTCTGTCGTGGTGTATCCGAAGCCACCACGAAAGTTGAGTGTTGATTCCACATGGCAGCTATACCGGGTTCATTGAGGGCCTCATAAGACTTTTGCAGGTTATCGGTGAATAGAGTCCATGCCGTCATTAGTATATCCTGAAGCCTTTCAGAACCCAACGTGTCATGTATTGTTATATTATAGGTTTTCGTGTTCAAGACCCCCAGCACCCAATGTGATTGGTCAATACAAATTGGTATGTAGACCTTCAAAAAGAAAGTTTCAAACCCCAAATTAGCATTTAAATTAATTATATACATAAACGTGCAAAAAGAAAGTGTCAGTATTAAATTAATTTATATAGATAAATGTTTAACTGTATACCCGTGTGATAGTACTCCATGCTGGAAAATCGTCCACATCCCCATTTATCAGTGGTTTCCCATAAGAAGCTGGATCTGTTGTAGTTTCGCTCGACATCATGGACCAGAAATCTGGAATCACGACCGTCCATTGCGCGTTGGCGGGTCGCCTTGACATAATGGTATGCACCCATAATCTCATATGCTATTAAAAATTAAAAACGATTGTTAAAGTATATATATATATTATATGTATTTATATATATAGAGGGAGGTTCATACAAGAACATACCCATTTGTAAGAATAAAGGAACCACTTCATAGCCACTAGTTTAATATAGATAATACATATTATATTAGATGGCATATCAGTAATTAAATGTACTTTATATCCATTTTCCATCTAGGGGTATTTCTTTTAGGGGTAAATTAGGTATATAATAGATTTGAAATATTTCACATCAAATTCAAGTTTTTTTTCTCAAAAAATAACTTTATATTCAAAATACCCTTCAACTAATTAGATATATATTAAATTAATTTTTGGTTCCTAAATAGATTTTACAAGAACATTTCATAAAATCATATATGATACTGAAAATCACATATGATTTCACAAGGGCCTTGTACAAAATCATACATGATACTGAAATCATATATGATTTCACAAGAAACCTTCTACAAAATCATATATAATTCTAAAATCAGATATGATTTTACAATAACGTTATACAAAATCACATATCATATTGAAATCACATATGATTTTACAATAGCCTTTTATAAAATCATATATCACGTTGAAAATCATAGAAAAACCTTTTATGAAATGTTCTTGTAAAATCACAAGTGATTTTACAAGAACATTTCATAAAATGACACTGAAAATCACATGTGATTTTACAAGAACCTTTCATAAAATCATATATGATACTAAATATCACATATGATTTCACAAGAAGCTTGTACAAAATCATACATGATACTAAAATCACATATGATTTTACAATAACATTTTACAAAATCATATATAATTCTGAAATTATATATGATTTTACAATAAACCTTGTACAAAATGACATATAATAGTGATAATTTATCTTCAAATATCTTAGATATGAAGCAAAAGAGAGGGAAATCTAATATGAATAGTAGTCTTTTCAAAAAGCAAAAGAGAGGGAAATCTTGTATGAATAGTATTATTCTCAAAAAGTAACTTTATACCCAAAATACCCTCCAACTAATTAGATATATTTTAAATTAATTTTTGGTTTCTTAAATAGATTTGTGTGGTTACCAATTGTTCCTTTATTCTTGCAAACTGAGTTTGTTCTTGTTTGAACCTACTTCTATATATATATATATATATATATATGTATATATATAAATACTTTATATATATATAAAGTATTTATATATATGTATTTATATATATTACTTTTATATATATATAAAGTATTTATATATATGTATTTATAAAGTATTTATATATACATAAATACATATATACATATATAATTTTCTTATATATATAAAAGTAATATATAAGTACAAGTATATGAAATACTAACCGAATTCTCGAACCAACCTTGTCTATCTAACCCAAGCAGTTGAGCCCACCACAATTCGTCTATCGGTTCAACCAAATACCGAATTGACTCCTTTTCCAACTTACCATCCCAGTACATTTTAGCTACTTTCGACTCCTTTGTAGGCCTAGGTTTAATCTTCATATAAGCCGCTTTGTCAATCTTCCTTTTCTTCCTCTCCGCCTCCAAATCGCGTGTCGGAGGAGTATCGCTGCCGGGATCCCTAAATTGGGTTATTGTTGCTGCCGCCGGTCTTTTTTCGCGCATCCCCCTTCCCATAGCAGGTTGTACATCCTGTATAGGAGTCCGATCGGGCTGTACAGCCTGCACATAAGTCGGAGAGGGTTGTACATCCTGTATAGGAGTCTGGAACGTAAAACCAGAGGAGGCGGCCTGCATTCTCACAACAATAGATTGTTATTACGTTATTACAATAAATATCTATATATATAGCCAATAAACGCATCCTTTGATTTATTCTATAAACATTATTATAAAAATATCCTTTGATGCTAATAAATATAATTATAGATTTATATATTCATATATAGCCAATCAATTATTATTATCATATATAGATAGTAAATTGCAACGTACCCAGGAGCGGTCCTCGAAAATAGTGTTGAACATGTCATTACTCGGGCTCGATAACACCTAAGTACAAACAGGATACATTAACAACAAACAGGAGCCGTTAAATGGGTAAAGCTTGTTTATCAATAAATCCCAAAATATTTACCTGCGGTGGTGGCACGGAGTACGTCGACTGAAAGTCGGTGATTGTTGGACCGGAGAACGACTAGGGATAGTTGCACTGGGGGATGGAATCCATCATACTGGTCGGCTGCTGCTGCTGCGTGTATTGCTGGAATGGCGTCTCAGTAAATATACCACTATAATAGGAACCAACTGCAGCCATAGGTTGGTCACTGCTTGAGGCCGCTGACAGCTACATACAAATATGAAACACTTTTATATATATAAAAATACATACATAATTTTTAATATTTATATACAAACTTAAGTAATTATATATGTATTATATAAAGTATTTATATATACATATATAAATACTTATAGTAAATTTCATAAATAAAAGTATTTATATATATAGTATTTATATATGTATTATATAAAGTATTTATATAAGTATTTATATATGTATAATATAAAGTATTTATATATATAGTATTTATATATATAGTATTTATATAATACTTTTATAAAATTCTTACCGTCAAATTTTTAAATCGATCCCACCACGACTCGTACTGATTCACTCGATTCTTAAGAGAATCAATTTCTGCTTGCTGGGTCGTCCAACCATCAAAAGCATTCCAGTCATTTGGGGGCTGACTGGACCCCCTGTCTCCGTGTACGATGGCCTAGAACCCTCATAATTTCGGAAGGGCTCCTCATCCATGGGCGTCCAATGACTACACATCTCATAGTCATCATCATCATCATCATCCCCACCATCATCATCATCATCGTTGTGATCGTCATCGTCATCATCATCGTCATCGTCGCCAAGAAACTGTACACTAATTATATACCATTGTTGTCGTCGTTCATCATCTGTCGCCACAATACGCATTGGCGGTTCCTGTTCAATCAAATTAAAATCTCGTTATCATGTTTATTAGCCAATAAATTGCAATATATATATATAGACAATATATATATATAAATTGCAATATGTATATATATATATGTATAAATATAAAGTAACTAACAGTTTCAATAAACATATATTATTAATATACTTTATATATATACAAACTTATATATAGTATTTATATATACAAACTTATATATAGTATTTATATATACAAACTTATATATACTATTTATATATACAAACTTACCTCGTCACTCAACGCTAAGATTTGTTCCGCATGTGTCCTATTAAACGTGGACTCCTTATACCAACAAACCCCCATCGGCATCCTATTGCGGCGTGCAAAAATCCGCTTCGCGACCGGAAATGTCTCCACTACCCATATCTGTCATTATAATAAAAAAAATTTAATCAGTATATGTCGAAAACTAACATTCAATGCAAATAAAATATAATTAGTTGTTTTTTATTTTAAGATTTGCTAACTAACCTTCAATGCAAATAAAACTCCTGTCAACGTCATTGCTTTCTTTCCACCGCTGATTCGCCTTGCTACCGCGTAATTCATCTGGTTAAACGTGTAATCCCAAATATAAGAACCCCATGGATAGGAGTTCCATAACTCAAGATCGTCTATAAGAGACAAAATAAGCACCGGTACTCTTTGCAAGTTTTGATGCCCAAGGAAAAACCGCTCAATCATCGCCAACAAACAAATAAGGACCGCATCGTCGTTCGTAAATGGATCATTTTCTTTTCGAATCCGGTCAAACTGCGTTCTGACATCGTTTATAACTATCGTCGCCTTTCCAAACACACGTCTGACAAATATAAAATTATGGTTCTGGATCTCGGGCTGTTGTCCAAATCGCAATCCAGTAATCAAACAAAAGTCCCGTCGTGTGAATCGAATGTTATAACCGTTGATGTTAAACCACATCTCGTTTGGTTGACCATTTGGCGGCTCGATTTGTTGCTCCAAAACTACTAAAAAGTATTGGGTCGGCAGATGTTTCCTCATTCTGTAACCACGGTCCAAACACCGTGTTTTGTAGCAACTGCAGTCATTCTTCTGACAACCGATTTTTTATTTCTTCGATCAGCTGAATGTGATTCTTTAACGTGATTCTTTTGTTCTATACACATAAACAAATTATTAATACAGTTTCGATAAAGATATATATAAATATAGTTTATATATATATAAACTTATATATATAAGTATTTATATATATATATATATATATTATATAAAGTATTTATATTTATATATAAATATAAATATATAAATACTTTTTTATATATATAAATACATAAATAAAAGTATTTATATATATAAGTATTTATATATATTTCTTATAAATACATATATAATTTCAATACTTATATATAAATACGTTTATCTATAAATACATATACCAAAAACCCTACATACGTATTTTTAAATTAAAAAGGCCGTTATGACGCCGTTATGACGGCGTAACGGCATCATAACGGCATAACGGCGTCATAACGGCGCCTTAACGGTGTAACGGCGTCATAACGGCGCCGTTATAGGGTTTTCACAATTAGGGTTCTCACAAATCGGCACCGTTATAGGGTTTCACAAATCGGCGCCAATGGTGTTTGCAGTGGTGGCGTCGCGGTGGTGTGGTGGTGGTGGCGCCGCGCTGGTGCTGGTGCGGTGGTGGTGGCGCCGCGCCACGGATCCATAAACACCACATTAGGGTGGCGGTGTGGTGGTGGTGGTGGCCTTATTAGGGTTAGGCTTTTCTAGTGTTAGGGTTTTCTGGTGGTGCCACGGTGGTCGTGCGGTGGTGGTGGGTTTTCTGGTGGTGTCGTGGTGGTGCGGTGGTGGTGGGTGGCGTGTGCCACCGTTACTAGACCGAACACGGTGGTGATGGTGGTGGTGTGATTGCGTAATCAAAAAGCATAAAAATAGAAACAACTTACGTCACCCATGTCGATACGTTTGGAAACAAGCACGTGCGAATTGAGAAGTTTCTTCGAGATTCCGTCACGTGAACAATGTTCGGGATTTGAAACACGTTCTCAGTAAGATATTTGTTGTTGTGGGGTTCAATGGTCCCCTGTAAGTGTATACATAAGCTACAAATCGTATATGCTTTGGAAGAGGTTGCCAAAAGAGGTTTGTTAAAGTAATAATGAAGAAGACAGGTAGTTGAGCTGATTAATGGACGCGACGTTGTTATAAGGCCGTTATAACGGTCTGGTCAGACAGTCAACGATGTTATGTTGACTGGTCAACGCCGTTATGTTGACTGGGCAAAGAAATTCAAGTCTTTTGTTTTTAGCTAAAGTCGTTATAACGGACCGTTATGGCGTCGTTATAACGGTGCGTTATACACCAGCGTTATGAGTTTGGTCAAAAGTTGGACTTTTTTGTCGCCTAGCATGAGAACCGTTATAACGGTGTCTTAACGGCGTTTTCACCGTTATAACGGCGTTTAAAACGGCTTTTTTGTTGACTTCTTTTGGTCAGACGACCTAGCTTTTTGTCTTTTACTGAAAAGCCGTTATAACGGACCGCATAACGGTTTTTTGGGGGTATGAGGTGCTAAAAGGGAGAGAAAATGGGTATGAGATCAAAGTGGGGGTACCCCAATGGGCATAGCCGCCAAAATCCCCTTTAAAAATAAATAATTTATAAAAAAAGTGGGTATAAAAATTTTTATAAATTTACAACTAGATAAACAACTAGATAATTTATAAATTTTACAACTAGATAAACAACTAGATAATATAACAAGGTGGGTATAAACAACTAGATCCAAACCATCCAAAATATAAACAACTACATATAAATATAAAAACGTGGGTATAAACACTCATAAAAATTTCTAGTGTTCAAAAATAACTTATAAAAACGTGGGTATAAAAAACTTATAAAAAGCGAGTGTCAAAACACTTTTATAAATAAGTAAATAACATACAACATATATAATCTAAACAACAAAATTTTAACTTTCACTTGTTTTCCAAAAACATATAAAAATGTAAATATGTTATAAGAATTAAGAAAATTTTAAGAATCAAAATACTTGACAAAAATAAAAAAATATGAACATATAATGTAAACAACTTATAATATAGCCACTTACTTGATTTGCCATGATATGAGTAAACAACCGTCACCAATGAAGTAAAAAATACCCACGACCTCAACTACTCCTAAAACAATCGTCACCAACCGACAAGAACATGTGTTCTAAAGTATTAATTAATTAAAAATTAAGGTTGTTCTTGGTCCCCACAGAAAAAAGAAACAAGAAAGAAACAAGAAAGAAAGAAGAAAGGAGAAAGAAAGAGGTCAAAGTGGGGTGTTTGTGGGGTTGTCGGCTGAATATTATAAGGGATTAGGGTTAGGGTTTCGTCTTCAAGAGGGCAGGTGGACCATCAGGGTGCAGCCACGTGGGCTCGGGCCGCTATCCGCGGCCGGCCCGGTAGTGGATCACGTGGCGAATGGCGGGTGACATGGCTGCTACGTAGACCTGAGCGGGTGACATGGCTGCTACGTGGACCAATGAGATTCCAGCTGCGGATGGCGGGTGGCCCGGTAGCGGACCGAACCAAAAACCGCCGGATGTGGGGTTTTCGCCGAAGAGCGGGCCATTTTGGCCGGAGAGCGGTCGGCGGTAGCGGGAGGTTGGGTAAAATTGTCACCAGAAGAAGAGAGTGTCTAGGAGATTAAATTGGATTTATTAGATGGGCATTTTAATTATTTTCTCTTAAAACAAATATTTTTTAAGCTACTCAATTTTAACATTATATAATTAAGAATTATTTTTAGGTTTTTATTATATTTATATTCAAAGAATCTAAAATTGGGGGTTTTTAGGAGTTTATTATATTTATATTCATTTTTCACCTCTTTTTTGAATCAAACTAATATAATATGAGTGAATGTACCAGGTTGGTTTCAGATAGAAAACACTAGTGCGATGAGATGATGACCAAAATATAATAAAAAAACATAAAATGAAACAATACTAATAAACAAAGATTTAATAGAAATGGTGAAAAATGAAACAAATTTTACTTTTTAACTGTAGATTTGAGATAGATATTGAGGAAGAATCAATGCAATGTGGAGAATCATTCACTTCATTTGTCTTGTTCTTGAGGAAGAACCAAGAAGAAGAAGAAGAATGCCAAAAGTTTTATCTGATGGGTTTTTTGAGGCATGGGTAATAGTTTATTAAAGCAAGGGTATATTTGAAAAAAGAATATAAATAATTGTCATAAGTCATCAAACGTTACTCAATGTAGCTTTTTAAAAAGTTAACTTATAAGTTAGCTTATTAGCTAGCTTATGGCCATCCAAACATGCACCTGACTGACTTATAAGGTGACTTATATGCTAGCTTATAAGTTAAGTTATTTTTAACAAACAATGACAAGAGATCGTCCAGGTTAACAAAAACTTAATAAATACTATTTCACGGATCTTATGGAAACCAAGTACAATACTTTAGAAGTAAATTTTTGGATCCAAGATTAAATTGTTGTGATTTATCTTACAAGCCTTTTAAAAACAGTCTAATTTGTCTAAAACAAAACCATAATATGATGTTGTAACGTGAACTCAAAGTCTTAGCATGAAAGCGAAAAAAGTTAAAAAATAAATAGAGAGAATCAGGTTTTACCTATTTTTATATAATTTGAGAAATTATATTCCGAAACCACCCATTCCAACAATGAAGGCAAGATCATCGCCATGGATCTTTTCTTTCTAGGTTTGTGAAAACAAAAAGAACATGTAGCAAGAGACGAGGGTTCTGCATCTTCCATGGCATGTATCTTTGAATCCAAATACCTAGAAAACAAGTAACATGAAGATCGGAAAAATTAGAGCCTCGCCGACGCCGAAGTATATTAAAACTGAAAATGTTTGCGTGAAAATAAAGTTTCATAAAAAGTCTTTGGATTCGCTTATTGTTGTCTAAAAACATGATAAGCAGATCCATATATATAGTAGAAATGAATCAATTAGTTACCTGCAGCAAACTTGTAAGTTCATGCTTCTGTTATTTTTTTGTAAAATAAATAAATAAATAAAATGACAGAAATGGGACAGGAGCCATCTTAGCCATGGCTGCGTTTTTCAAAACTTTTATGCTCAAATTAGCTCATCGTTTAGCCATTTTAACTCATTTTTTTTACCTTAAACTCTTAGCAACATTTTTACCAACACATTGACATAATAAACTCAATTTTTCGTCAAGTAATGAGTTCTCTTTTTCCATTTAGACTTAAATACACACGAGACGAGACCAAGCTGTTTCCGTGAGACAAATATCTAAGTTATGAAACTTCAAAAAGAACACGGGTAAATAAAACTCGAATACCCATAACCGATCCTTAAATCCCCAAATCTGAAAGATAATACGAAGCTATAGACGGAAGAATCACAAAGTTTGGTCGAGTATTTTACCTTGAAAAACCGAAAGATTCGACCCCAACCTTCAAACTAAGATTTCTCACTAAAATAAATCTTAACAGGTGGTATTCTTCTATTACATGGAGAAAAGCTTGTCGTATTAGTTGAAAAATGTAGCCAATGGCAAGCAGATGGCAGAAGCCATCGAAAGATCTCTTTCAAAATCAGAATTGTACTTTTGGCAAAACAGGCCCCTCAAAAATGAGAACGTTGACAGCTGACATGCCCCTGCACTTTTTAATAACTACATCGGGCCTCCTACTCTCAACGTTTAGCCAAACATTACACTTTCTATCCCCCCAATATGATATTTTCTTTCATTTTTAGCCCGATAGAATAAAAACCAATTTCTTTTAATTTCTTTTCTTTTTCTTTCCATATTTATTTATTTATCCTATTTTGAGTGTCACAAATTCATTGATCAAATTCTATGATTTCGTTTGTTCACGAAACGTTAACTAAAAAATTCTTCAAATTTATTCAATCATGGATTTCATAATTTCTTACAATAACCCAAGGAAGTCACTGGATTTGGAATACTCCCTTCCCCTCTCGTTTTCTCTATCTATGGCTCTCTCATTACAAATCCTTTTACGATCCGGTTCGGTATTGGTTTTCGGTTTTTTTTTTGTTAAATTAACAAATTTTATTATTGTTATTATATATATAACTAAATAATCAAATTATATATGTATAATAAATATAATATAACTTAAAGCGGTTCGGTTTGGTTCGGCCTTTAGGGACACCGAGTATGTTCGGCCTTTAGTATACCATATTTCACTTTCTAATAACTACGTTCGGCGGCTCCCACTAGAAGATGCAATTGATGAAGCACCGACATCGTATGCATTTGTTTGAAAGATTATTTGGATGGAGCGGCTCGGAAGCAACATATCACCACATTATATAGAAGATGCAATTGATGCCGATTTGGAAGCAAGCATACACAATGAAGAAGTCGAACTTAGAATATCACCTCCACACGAAAAAGACGACGATGAAGATGGTGAACCCAAAATAGCGTAACAAACTTTATATTTGAAGACAATCTAGTTATATCATGTATGTTTTTTTATTTGAATACAAATTTTATGTATTTATGTTTGAATTTTGTATTTAAGAATTTTGAATTAAAAACACTATTAAGTAAGCAATTATATGTAGTAATATGGTAATCATTCGAATATAATTATAAAAATGAGTTTTAAATATATTATGTATCATATTATATATTTAACAATATCGGCTTTGTATTAAAGTATTATTATGTATGTAATGTATTTATATATTTTAGAAAATGTATTACGTATATATTTAAATTGAATCAAGCCCAACAAACACCATCCATGTGATCATGTTGTTAAGTCCAACAACCCAAGTTGAGAAGTTTATAAAAAAATGTTTTTTTATGAGGTATACCTAGGTTTTACCTAGACTACATCATTGGCAATATGAACTGAAAATTTGGCTGTTTGAGACTAAGGCTGACCACAAGATGCGAACGAAAGGATTCAAACCTAGGATGAATGGGATACCATCCACATCCCCACAGGCCTTACTGCTACGTCACAAAACCTTGTGATTAAAAAACGGTTTTTCATTTACCCGGTTTTGTGCAAACCGAAACCGGTTGGACCAGACTTGCTTTTCACCTCTCAAAACCGGTTAATATCCTAACCGGTTGGACCAGACTTGCTTTTCACCTCTCAAAATCGGTTAATATCCTAACCGATTTTTAGAAAAACAGGTTTTAAGTTTTTTGGAAAAAAAAACCTTTTCGGTTAAAAACCCATTTGGTCGGTTAAATAACTAGCTTTATGCACCTGTAGGTAAGGGTGAGTTGGCCAAACAGGGCTAACCCAAAGAAGAACCACAACAGGGTGGGCCAACTGAAAATCGAAAGTAGCCTAGGTCTTGATCCAAACTGGATGGAGACAAAGAGAATAGAGATTTAGTTTGAGGGGCTATTTGGCAATTGGTGAAGAAGTTGTTAGTGCGGAATGGTTAAGTGACCAAGAGACTTTGTATGATATGATGGAAAGTGAAATATGATTTTCTGGTAATGGTTTCGGATATATGGTATGAATAATAATAAATTACCATTTTAATCTTATGCATAATTTAACCAGTATAGGTCCCATTTTTTAAAATCTATTAAATGTTTTTAAAGTTTTTTGAAATATCTAAATGGTAAATTTCAAAAACCATATTTATAAAAACATGGTATAACACACTTGTATCTTGTGTAAACAAAATATTTAAAATGTATTTGCTTCACACAAATAAAGATATTAAGTGTGTTTTGATAAGATACTGGCTAAAAACAAAAACTTCAAAAGTTTAAAAATGAAATTTTGAAAATAAATTTTGAGATTGGCTTAATTTAACCAAGATCGGACTTTGTACATGGAGAACGGGTTCGGTATTTTTGGTTATAGTGAGACCGGTTAAAAAAGAAAATTTCGGTCGGGACCGGTTTTTGGACATCTCTACCAAACGTAATGGTTATTCTCTATCCAACACTTCTTTTTGAAAATGAGTTACAACATCGTCCATTAGGCCCAATTGGTCAAGTTCTTAAAAGTATAGTGGGTGTGTGATGGTTTTGTAGTTGATGGAGTCCATTTTGGTTCTTTCTTGGCCTATTTGATCATCTAATGGTGATAACTGTTGAAAATGTTTATAAAGTTATCAAACTCTTAAATGCAAAAATAACACTATCGATATTCCTTATAATTCATGTTTCCATGGTTTTGGAATCTCGGTAATCGTTATTAATCTCATATGGTGTTCCAACATATGAAATCCTTTAAAAGATGTTGATGATTTCAAATCTCATTGTTCAAAGTCCTTGCTGAGCACATACAAAAATCCAGTGAGATTTAATTTGGTTATTTTTCACAATAGGAAAGAGAGCCACAACCAAAAATTGCTACTTGCTTCTTATGGTGGAAGGAAGTTTGATGTTGAGGTTTCACACAAAGAAATCTTGCCTTACACTATAAGTGGTGGTGAATCCACACATATTCAGTTTAATAGACAAAGTGCAATCTGGTCGTTTGACAAGAATTTAAATTGGAAAATGACAACATATGAAATCCTAGAAAGGTTGTCATATGGGTAATTTGACAACGCTTGGTTGAACAAGTTGATTCAAGAAAAGCTACAATGTCATTAGATAATTGGTCAAATGTGAACCAAGTTAAGTAATCCAAATACATCTTAAAGGTTTGATAAAGTTCAAACTTCTAATAAATTCATATAATAAATTATTTATGTTTAGTAATATAGAAGAAATTTTAAATGTGAACTTAATTTTGGTTGTGAACATGAGAACGAATCTCAGCCACTCATCCGGTCAATAAAGGCGGCTTTGACCGGGTCCTCTCCTTTAATAATCTTCATCTTCCCATGAATTGCGTCAATCCTCCGTGATCGTAATGTACGTAGAAAACAAGTTCTACGTACCCTCAATCTAGAAAGTGAATGCAATGTACTAACTGAAGGGATTATGTGCAAGACAGTAATTAGGGTTATCATGTCCAATGTTATAAGACACTAGTGGGTCACACTGCTACACACCCAACCCGAGACCTATTGGATTAATTGTGTGGAAATAATTAATTAGGTTTAATTAATTATTGAGAGAAGAATAAATAATAAATTGTTTATTTATTATTTATAGATAATTACTTAATTGATAAGTATAAATTAATTAAGGTAAT
This sequence comes from Centaurea solstitialis, assembly GCA_030169165.1. Lineage (NCBI taxonomy): Eukaryota > Viridiplantae > Streptophyta > Magnoliopsida > Asterales > Asteraceae > Centaurea > Centaurea solstitialis. The sequence goes on from CM058042.1 coordinate 19,887,660, forward strand.
TATTGAGTAGTTATATTTGGTTTGGGATTCTATTGAACACTGCCATATTTATCTTTATAAATATAGGGTTAAGGCAGTGAGATAAACATCTGATTTCATTCTTACTTTTTCCACCAAGAAATCACAAACCACTCTCTCTCTCTCTATCTTAGCCGCCGGCCACACACAAGCACACACACATTCGCCGGAGTTTTTCCGATCAATCCAAGGCGGTCTAGCAGCCAGTCTCACGGTGGTGCAGTAGCGGTGTATCCCTCACTAGCATCCGGAGGATTATTCGTATCGTCAAAAGGTAAACGCGAGAAAACCCCCTTGATAAATTGTGTTTGATAAACTACGGATGGATCATTGTTCGGGTTTATTTTTATCCGTTGCGTTCTTATTATTTGTTTTATCCGAACTGAAAAACCCAACAGTGGTATCAGAGCCACTTCCGTATGTTTTTCGAATCTGTTTTTGTTGTATAGGTTTTTGATAAAATTGGTTTTAAGGTTTTATAAAATCTGAAAATTCGTATTCTTCGTTAAAAATTCGATTTTTATCGTTTTCCGGTAACACGTGGCAATCGGCGGTGGAACGGCGGTGTTAATCGGCCGGACCACCGGGCCAATCGCCGGACGAGTCACGACCGCGAACCATCACACCACCGAAGCCGTTATCGGCAACGGTGGTGGTGATCGATTTCCTTCGAACCACCGTAAACCACCACACCACCGAAGCCTCGATTGGCGACGGTGGTGGTGGTCGTTCCTCGCAATAGCCGCAAACCACCACACCACCAAAGCCACAGCGGCGATGGTGGTGGTGGTCGTCCCACGTCCGCGAGCCGCACCACCGATCGGCTAAGGCAGCCACGGTGGTGGCGGCGGTTCATCGTTTCAATCGCCGCGAAGGCGATGGCGGCGACGGTGTTTTTGCTGCTGTCGTCAGCCGTTGGTGGCGGTGGCGGTGCTTCGGCGCCGTTATCGTCGCTGGTGGTGGGGGCGGCGGTGGTTTGTTCGTTCCAACGGGAGGGCGGCGGTGGTGGCGTTTTGACGTCGCCGTCGTGCGCCGTTTTTGGGAATCGACAGCCGGCCATGCCACGGCAGTGGCGGCCGACTGCTGCTGCTGTTGTGGTGGTGGCGGTTGTCGACGATGGTAGCGGTTGTCGACTGTGGTAGCGGTTGTCGATAGTGATGGCGGCAATGGGTGGTCACGATTCACAACCGCGGCCGTAGCCGCGGTGGTAGTTGTTTGTCGTTGATCGCCGGCAAGGCGATGGTGGCGGCATCCTCGCCACTGCCGTCGTACGTAGTAACCAAAACCGCTAGTAAACCCGGAAACTGATAGTGGCCCGTTTTGCTACTATCGAACCAACGGATAAACGAGTATTGCGTTAATAGTTATTAGTTAGCATAATTAACAAATCGTAATAATTGGATAAGGTTTTAATTGTTTAATTATTATCAATTTTATTTTTCTTAAAATTATTATTAAAACCTTGTTTTAATCCAATCTGGATTATTACGAAAAACCAGTTTTATCAAAATCAGTTTAATTAGTTTATTTTGTTAAACTAGTTGTTGTCATAGCCAAGCCCAAAGACCTATGGTTGTGTTTTATTACCTTATTACGTTTATTATTTTATTCATGGTAAGGGAGGCCTGCGAGCCATTTACAACCCTATTTGTATTTTATTTTAAATAGTTTAGATGGGAGGCCTGCGTGCCATTTACAACCCAATTTTGTATTAGTTAAATTAGAATAGTTTAAAAGGAGTAAAGCTAGAAGACGAAGCTTCACGGAGACACAACCAAAGATGTTGGAGCCAGTGGGAGCACCAACATTACATGCCTTGTGGTTGTTTAGTCACATAGGATTTTGGACCGTCAGTTCTCGTGTTGGCTCACGAGACTGACATTAGATCTGGGCAAAGCTATGACATTGTATTGTTTTTATCTGCGTGGTTGATTATAATTATTTAATTTTAGATAAAAACAATTTTATGAAATCAGATAAAAGAGTTCGATTACAGTTTGTTTTTCGAACCAGTCTTTTTTAAAATTAAAACTGGCTAAAAACCTTAGGAAAAATCTTAGATCAGTTAGTGTGATCTATTTGTGGACACCTTTGGCGTAAGGTACGTTGGGGCTCGAAGAGAGCAAACCTTGGGCACCCACGTTCAAACCCCAAGCTGAAGGGGGTGAAAAGACTCTGCGATAATCGGGTGGTACCGGCCAGAGTACATCCAGTTCAGAATGGTGCGATCTATTTTGGTTTTTGTTACAATTCACGGGTGGTACCGGGCCAAAACACACTAGATGGACTAAATATGCACGGATTTAAATATCCGATGTCCCGACGATCTAGAAGTCGTGTCTTCGATTAAAGATGCGATTGGTATAAGATGTTACCTACCAGAAATAGCATGGGTTGACTTGTGTGAGCAAACCGCTTGTCAATTCATGTGAAATATGGATTATAGTCTAATAAAATTATTGTTCTAAGGTAATAATTTATTAGAAATATAATCAAATAACTAAAATTGGAATTTTAATTTTTCTGTAGATGTCTGCTATTATCTTTTATTCACCTGAGGAATCTCTCCGCCTGATAATGGGGAAATGGAAGCTTACAGGCCAAAATTTCCAGTCTGGAAAATGCACCTTGATAACGTCTTGGATGCACAGGGTAAGCGATATGTGATAGAGAAACCCATTTCACAACCCACATGCAATTCTCCCGAAAAGGATTTTGCTGGATATTTTAAATTCATGGCTGACGAATCTGATGTGATGTCGATTCTGTCTTTCTCTACCTCACCCGAGTTCACGGCTGATTTAAGAGTTAAGTACTGCCATGAGGTCGTGAAGAATATAGAAAGCCAGGTAGGTTTCTATAAGAAATGTGGGAAGTACCTAATCATGAAAGAGATCTATTCTTTGAAACTGGAAAAGGGTCAATCTGTTAAAGATCATCTTCTGGAAATGAGGAAGCTCTTTAAAAGTTTGTCATGCATGGCATATAAGATGGTTCAGGAGGAACTAGTACATCTCATGTGGTTCTCTCTCACGGACGAGATACGTACCACAGTTAGTGGATATATTGGAGAACCTAAGAGAGACGTGGCAAAGCTCCATGAGGATATTTTGGCCAGTTTGGAGCCAAAACCTGCAGCAGCTGCTGAACTCATGGACACAGACTGGATTGACGAGCTGGGAGATCTGAGTTGCCCAGAATGCGGTAGCAAGGATATTTGTGCTCACTCGATGGACATCGACCAGCTAGACATCGGTTTACCCGATGCACCAGGTATCTTTATGATAAACTGTTTGATCACTTCTTATGAATCATGGGTACTTGATACAGGCAGTGGTAACCACATATGTAATCATTTACAGGGATTCAATAGAAGGGAGACACTGAGGAAGGACCGTTCGAACCTAAGAGTCGGTGAAGGCACGATGCTTGTAGCTGAAGCTGTAGGGTCTTATAGTCTTAGTTTACCCTCGGATCTAGTATTGGAACTTGAAAACTGTTATTATGTTCCTAAGATGATCAAGAATGTTATTTCTTTCGATTTACTTGTAGACCAAGGTTTTTATTACAAATACGATTATAAACTTATTTCTTGCTTTAAAAATGATGTCTTTTATTTCAAAGCAACTCCATCCAATGGTCTATATGTGTTAAATCTACAAGAAAATAAAGAAGTCTATCATATAAGTAAACGATCCAAAGAGATTGAGGATCAGACTTACCTCTGGCACTGTCGTCTAGGTCACATAAACAAGAAACGCATAGAGAAACTTCAGAAAGGAGGACTCCTTGGGTCTTTCGATTTTAAACCCTTTGACAATTGTGAATCTTGTTTATCTGGCAAGATGACAAAGCAACCTTTCAATAAAGATAATGAAAGGGCAAATGAATTGTTAGGAATTATACACACAGATGTGTGTGGTCCTTTCAGTCATGTGGCTAGGGGAGGATACCGGTACTTCATCACTTTTACTGACGATTTCAGTAGATATGGTTATGTCTACCTGATAAGACATAAATCTGAAGCCTTTGAAAGATTTAAGGAATTTCAGAATGAAGTACAGAATCAACTTGACAGAAAGATCAAGTTTCTACGGTCAGATCGAGGTGGGGAATATCTAAGTCTGGAATTCGACAATCATTTGATGGAATGTGGGATTGTTTCACAACTCACACCTCCGTATACACCTCAGATGAATGGTGTGTCAGAAAGGAGAAACCGTACTTTACTAGATATGGTACGGTCAATGATGTGTCGTTCCTCGCTACCAGTATCATTTTGGGGACATGCGCTCGAAACAGCGGCCCACATACTGAATAGAGTGCCTACTAAATCGGTAGAAAATACACCATACGAAATATGGATGGGTAAGAAACCTAAATTGTCTTTTTTGAAGATTTGGGGTTGTGAGGTATACGTCAAGCGACCAACCTCTGAGAAACTCAAACCCAAATCAGATAAGTGCTTTTTTGTAGGTTATCCCAAGACAACTGTGGGATACTACTTCTACAATCCTACCGAGAACAAAGTCTTTGTATCTCGGAATGGAGAATTTCTGGAGGATAAGTTTCTCAGTACTGAAAATACCAGAAATGATGTAGACCTACAGGAAGTAGAGGAAGAAGACACTTTACCGATAGTTGAGCCAGTTACTCAACAAGAACATGTTGAGACTCAAACAGAGACGGTTGAGGAAATGCAAACACAGGACCTTCGCAGATCCACTAGGATAAGGCAAGAACCAGATAGGTATCTTGGGTTCCTAGTCTGTCAGGATGATGGAGACTTGAATGAACCAACCTCCTATGTAGAAGTTGTGTCAGGCAGTGAGTCTGAACAATGGCAGGAGGCCATGAAGGCAGAGATGCAGTCCATGTACGATAACCAAGTATGGGAGTTGACAAATTTACCCCAACACTGTAGGGCTGTTGGACGTAAATGGGTTTTCAAGAAGAAAATTGATATGGACGGTAACGTGCACACATTCAAAGCTAGACTGGTTGCAAAAGGTTTCACGCAAACTCATGGTATTGACTATGATGAAACTTTTTCACCAGTAGCAATGTTAACGTCTATCAGGATTTTAATGGCCATTTCAGCATACTTTAATTATGAGATTTGGCAAATGGATGTTAAGACGGCCTTCCTGAATGGGAAGTTAACAAAGGACGTCTACATGCAACAACCGGAAGATTTTGTAGATCCAAAGAATCCTGATAAAGTGTGCAAACTGCTAAAATCCATATATGGATTAAAGCAAGCATCCAGGAGCTGGAACTTACACTTTGATGAGCGAATCAATGAATTTGGTTTTGCTAAAAGTGAGTTTGAGCCATGTGTTTACACAAAGTTCAGTGGGAGCGTAGTAACCTTCTTGGTCTTATATGTAGATGATATTCTACTCATTGGAAACGATGTACCACCTTTACAGAATGTAAAGACTTCGTTAAGCAAATGTTTCCAAATGAAAGACCTTGGAGAAGCCGCCTATATACTTGGTATAAAGTGTTAGGATTGTGTGCGAGACAGTAACAGGGTTACCGTGTCCAATGTTATAAGACACTAGTAGGTCACACCGCTGCACACCTAATTGAGAATTTGTGTGTAAGAGATAAATGAGAAGAGGGAAATAATTATTTACTAGTTTTAATTAATCAGCAAATTAATTAATTGATTAATTAATTAATTAAGGAATTGATTAAAGGATAATTATAAAAGGAATTATAATCAGATTGAAACACTGCCTTATTTTAACCTATAAATAAAGGGTTAAAGGCTTTGAAAATCAGTTGATTAATTTCCTACAGAAAAATTATTCTCTCTCTCTCTCCCTCTCTCCAAAACCGTCGACTCTCTTTCTCTCTCTCTCTCACACATCGATCGGTTTTTCCGATCAGTCACGGTGGTCTAGCAACCCTCTCGCGTGGTGTCAGTAGCGGTGTAACCCCTACCAGCTGTCCGGTTTTTATTGTGTTAAGGTAACCCTCAAAACACCCTATGATTGTGTCTATATGGTTTAAGTTGGGTCCAGTTTTGGGAATCGTTTTGTTATCCGCTGCGCACCGTTAGTGCCTACGGTTCCCAACAGTGGTATCAGAGCCACTTCTTAAACCTACAGATCAGGTTTAATTGTTTGATAATTAGGTTTAAAATTTTGATTTTTATATGTTTCTAAATTGTGTAAAAATTGGATTTTAGAAAACACCTAACAAATCGGAAACTGGTGGTGGAACGGCGGCAGTTAGCCGACCGAACCAACCACCATGTCACCGCAAAAACCACTGACGGCTCACCACAGTTGGTGGTGGCCGCCGGCTGCCACACTCGAGGACCACCGCACCACCGTACGTGGTGGTGGTGGCGACGGTCATACGGCGAGAAACAAACCACCGCACCACCGTTGTGGTGGCGGTGGTAGTTGATTCGATCTCCGGCGCCGGCTGTGGCCGATTGCGGGTAACGATCATCACCGGGCTGCCTTACGGCCACGCCGCGGGTGGTGATCGAGGCCAAACCACCAAAAACAACCATCGCACCACCAATCATGGTGGTCGCGGCTGTGAACGACGAACACCACCGCACCACCGATTGTGGTGGCGGTGGCGATTGGTCATGGAAGCGGCGATAAGAACAAATCGCAACCACCACACCACCGTACGTGGTGGTGGTGATCGCGACCGAAATTGAAAGCCACAGCGGTGGTGGCGATCGATTCAATAAAAGCTGCAAGCGGTGGCGGAGGTGGTTTTTGGATCACGGGCGTCGCCGGCCTAGTCGAAAAACGACCGCCACACCACCATCTGTGTTGGTGGCGGCGATGGTGTTTTATTGTAGGTCGGACCGCCGATCGGCGGCGGTGGCATTCGCCGCTGTCGTCGACGGCGGTGGTGGTTTCTGTTTCAAATCGCCGGGAAGCGATGTTGGTGGTGGTAGTTACTGCTGCTGATGTCACGGTACAGGACCGGTGGCGGTGGTGGCACCTCGGTGTTGCTATCGTCGCCGGATTAAAAGCGATTAGTGGTACCGGCGGTCGATTGCCGCCGCAAAGGGGCGTCGATCGCCACTGATTTAGGTTTCCGGTCGATAAGAGGGTGGCGACGGTGGCCTTTGGGCTGCTGTCGTCATCGGTCACCATCGTTAACCAGCTCGCGCCGCGAGCGGCGGCTTCGCGCCGCGAGAGACGTTTTCGCGCCGCGAACAGTGGTTTATGGTGGTGGCTGTTTTTCCGAACACCGACCAGTGCGGGAACGGCGGCAGGTAGCTGTTGTTTTCACGGTAGGTATCGGATAAGGGTTATCCAAACCAGATAGGTTTTGAAACCTTAGGGATAATTTAATTTTATTATTATTTTAATCCTTTGATAAATTAGAAATTAATTATCCGTTTATTTGTCGTAGTCAAAACCCTTTTTGACCCGTGGTTGTGTGCTTTTATATGTTTCTTTTATTATTGTTGGTTACGGGAGGCCTGCGTGCCATTTACAACCCGGTTTTATAATGTAATTTTTCTATATAAATAAAATAACTAAAGAAACCCGAAGACGGAGCCAAGAAGATAACCATGGAGCTTGGAGCCAGTGGGAGCGCCGAGAAGATTTGTCCCTTAGGAACAAAGACCGTCGTTTTGTGTTGGCTCACGAAACGACAATAGTTAAGGGTTTTTGACTATGACATGTTTCAATGTGTGGTTGTTTATATTTAACAGTTGTACATATTGCGTGATTGTTTTAGTTACGAAACTTTAAAATATAAACGCTTTTTAAAAATTAAATGTTTTAAAAGTAAAATTGGATACAAATACAGTTTGTGTTTGGATCCAAAGTTTTTGGAAAAACTGGCTTTTATGACCCTTGTTAAAATCATAGATTAGTAAGTGCAACCCACTTTAGGGGCACCTCCGATGTAAGGTACATAGGGCGTTGTAAGTGCACACACTATGAACGCCCGTGTTCAAACCGAAACTGGAGGGTGATAAAACTCTGCGAATTATCTCTGGGTGGTACCGGCCAGGGTTTGTCCAAGTCCCGGGTGGTGCAGTCTATTTTGGTAATTATTTATTCACTGGGTGGTACCAGGCCAAAATGCACTAGAGGGACTAAATATGCACGGATTATATATCCGATGTCCCGACGATCTAGAAATCGTATTTTCGAATTAAAATGCGATTGGTATAGTTTTACCTACCATAAATCGCATGAGTCGGTTTGACATGATCACATGCTTCCCGACACATGTGAAATATGGATTCTAGTCTAATAAATTTATTTTAAGGGTAATAATTTATTAGAGTTTTTTGTAATTATAAACTAAAATTGGAATTTGTTCTTAATTTGTAGATGTCAAAATCTGTAATTCCATTTTATACCCCTGAGGAATCCCTAAGACTCATCAACTGTAAATGGAAGCTTACAGGCCAAAATTTTCCAGTCTGGAAAATGCACCTTGACAATGTCTTGCGTGCACAGGGTAAGCTGTATGTTTTGGAAAAACCTGTTTCACGACCAGAGAGTAATTCTCCCGAGAGGGATTTTACTCGGTACTTTAAATATTTGGCAGATGAATCGGATGTAATGTCCATTCTGATTTTCTCGACATCACCCGAGTTCACGGGAGATTTAAGAGTTAAATCATGTCATCAGGTTGTGAAAGATATGGAGAACCAGTTAGGTCTCTATAAGCACACAGGTAAACTTCTGATCATGCAAGAGATTTTTTCACTGAAGCTGAAAAAGGATCAGTCAGTTAAAGACCATCTTATTGAAATGAGAAGGCTCTTTAAATGTTTATCGCGTTTGGGATACAAGATGACTCAGGAAGAGTTAGTGTATCTCATGTGGTTTTCCCTCACAAAAGATATTCAAGACACAGCTAGTGCCTATATGAAGGAGCCAAAGAATGACGTGGATAAAGTTCATGAAGATATTCTGGCCAGTCTAGAGCCAGTACCGGAACCTGCTGATCTCATGGATACTGATGTGATTGATGAGCTGGGAGATCTAACTTGCCCAGAATGCGGCAGTGAGGATATTTGCGAGCACTCGATGAATATCGACCAGATAGAGATCGGTTTACCCGATGCTCCAGGTATCTTTATGATAGATTGCTTAATCACTTCTTATGAATCATGGGTAATTGATACAGGCAGTGGTAACCACATTTGTAATCATTTACAGAGATTCACTAGAAGAAAGACTTTGAGGAAGGACCGTTCGAACCTACGAGTTGGCGAAGGCACTCCGCTGATTGCTGAAGCAGTATGATCTTATAGTCTTAGTTTGCCCTCGGGTCTAGTTTTGGAACTGGATAATTGTTATTATATTCCAAATATGATTAAGAATGTTTTGTCTTTTGATTTGTTAGTAGACCAAGGATTTTATTACAAATACGATTATAAAATGATTTCTGTCTTTAAAAATAATATCTTCTATTTTAAAGCAACACCTGTGAATGGTCTATATACAGTAAATCTACAAGACAACAGTAGTGAAATCTATCATATAAGTAAACGATCCAAAGACATTGAGGATCAAACTTACCTCTGGCATTGTCGTTTAGGCCACATAAACAAGAAACGCGTTGAACTAATCCTAAAAGGAGGTTTTCTTGGAACTTTCGATTATAAACCTTTTGATAATTGCGAGTCTTGTTTATCTGGCAAAATGACAAAGCAACCTTTCAACAAAGAAAATGAAAGGGCTACTAACTTGTTAGAAATAATTCACACAGATGTGTGTGGACCATTTAGTCATGTGGCAAGAGGAGGATACCGGTACTTCATTACCTTTACTGACGATTTTAGTAGGTATGGTTATGTCTATCTTATGAGACATAAATCTGAAAGCTTTGAAAGATTCAGAGAATTTCATAATGAAGTACAGAATCAACTTGGCAAAAAGATCAAGTTTTTACGGTCGAATCGCGGAGGCGAATATCTTAGTGACGAGTTTGACAATCATCTGATGGAGTGTGGGATTATATCCCAACTCACACCTCCATATACACCTCAGATGAATGGTGTGTCAGAAAGGAAAAATCGTACCTTACTTGATATGGTACGATCGATGATGTGTCACTCTACGCTACCAATGTCGTTCTGGGGCATGCGCTCGAAACAGCAGCACACATACTGAACAGAGCGCCAACAAAGTCGGTAGAAAAGACACCATACGAATTATGGAAGGGTAAGAAACCCAATATATCTTTTCTAAGAATTTGGGGTTGTGAGGTTTACGTCAAACGACCCACCTCAGAAAAACTCAAGCCCAAATCCGACAAGTGTTTCTTCGTTGGATATCCCAGGACCACCGTGGGATATTATTTCTACAACCCTGAAGAGAACAAAGTCTTTGTTGCTCGAAATGGAAAATTTCTGGATGAAAAGTTTCTCAGTTCTGGGAATACCAGAAAGGATGTAGATCTACAGGTAGTAGACGAAGAAAACACTACACCAATTGTTGAGCCAGAAATTCAACATGAGAATGTTGAACCTCAATCAGAACCGATTGAGGAAGTGCAAACACAGGACCTTCGCAGATCCAGTAGGGTGAGACAAGAACCAGATAGGTATCTTGGGTTTCTAGTCTCTCAGGACAGTGGAGACTTGAATGAACCAACATCCTATGGAGAAGCTGTGTCAGGAAATGAGTCTGAACAATGGCAGGAAGCCATGGAGGCCGAGATGCAATCCATGTACGACAACCAAGTTTGGGAGTTGACTGATTTGCCACAACACTGTAGAGCAGTTGGACGCAAATGGGTTTTCAAGAAGAAAACCGACATGGATGGGAATGTACACACTTTCAAGGCCAGACTGGTCGCAAAAGGTTTCACGCAAACTCATGGTATTGACTATGACGAAACCTTTTCGCCAGTGGCCATGCTAAAGTCAATTAGGATTCTAATGGCCATTTCAGCATACTTTAACTACGAGATCTGGCAAATGGACGTCAAGACAGCCTTTCTGAATGGAAAGTTAACAGAAGACGTCTATATGGAACAACCAGAGGGGTTTGAAGATCCTAAGAATCCTAATAAGGTGTGTAAACTGCTAAAATCCATTTACGGATTAAAGCAAGCATCTCGAAGCTGGAACTTACACTTTGATGAGCGAATCAAAGAATTTGGTTTCGCCAAAAGTGAGTTCGAGCCGTGTGTCTACACTAAGTTCAGTGGGAGCATAGTAACCTTCTTGGTCTTGTACGTAGATGATATTCTACTCATAGGAAACGATGTTCCAACTTTACAGAGTGTAAAGAGTTGGTTAAACAGATGTTTCCAGATGAAAGACCTTGGAGAAGCCGCTTATATACTTGGCATAAAGATCTACAGAAACAGATCTAAGCGGCTTATCGGACTTAGCCAGAGTACATACATTGATAAAATCCTGAAGAGATTCAGGATGGATGAATCCAAGAAAGGATTTATCCCGATGCAATATGGCATAGTGTTAAATAAGACACAATGTCCTGTTTCTAGTCAAGAACAGGACATAATGAAATCGGTCCCATATGCTTCAGCAATTGGATCGATTATGTATGCCATGTTATGTACCAGACCCGATGTTGCTTACTCAGTAAGTGTTACGAGCAGATATCAACAGAATCCAGGAGAATCTCACTAGGTGGCTGTCAAGAACATTCTCAAGTATCTGAGAAGAACGAAAGACATGTTCTTGGTCTTTGGAGGATCTGAGGATGAAATCAGCGTCACAGGATATTCTGATGCTAGTTTCCAGACCGACAGAGATGATTTCAGATCACAGTCAGGGTACGTTTTTACTCTAAACGGAGGCGCGATCTCGTGGAAGAGCTCGAAGCAGGACACAATTGCAGATTCAACTACAGAAGCAGAGTACATTGCAGCATCTGATGCAGCAAAGGAAGCTGTCTGACTAAGGAATTTTCTGTCAGATCTCAGAGTGGTTGCCAGTATCTCTAGACCGATTGATATATTCTGTGATAACTCGGGAGCCGTGGCGCAAGCAAAGGAGCCTAGAGAACATCACAAGTCAAGATATGTGCTCAGAAAATATCACCTTATCCGAGAGATCATTGGAAGAGGAGATGTAAGAATATGCAAGATTCCAACAGAAGAAAATGTCGCAGATCCGCTGACAAAGCCACTAGCAAGGGTGAAGCATGAGGCGCATGCAAATTCCATTGGGATGCAGTACCTGGAAGCCAGTAGCTAGTTTTTAGTTTATTGATTATTACTATATTTTAATTTTGAACAATTCAATCATGTAAATTTTTCAGTGTGATAAAATAAATGGAGGTTTTAATTCATGATTGTTCTAAATTAACTATTTTTCGCATATTTAACGTATCCATGATTTTACAAAAGTTTTGTATAAAATCTAAATTTCCGTAGCCACTTATTGAAATGGGAATTTCAATAAGGAGTTTAACGCTATTATAAGTACTTGATGATTTATTCAAGTAAAGAATAAAAGCACAAGTGATGTGACCAAGTATTTATAGATACTCATCAGAGTGTTTGGGTATTGGAAGTGACCAGTAATCAAGTCTGCTTCATGGAGCCTCAGTCATAAGCATTGACTTGATAGGTTGTCCTTAGACCTGAGATACTTGGTTTGGGAACATGAGGACTGCTGTACTCTTAGCACGTCCTAACGCTGCACCGTAACAGGGCGGCCATACGGGACGTGACTAGATGCAGCGGAAGCCGTGGATCCAAATGCAAGTAGTCAAGAAGGGATTTGCACCTCTTTCAAAGAGAGATATTTGCGGGCCCCTTGACGATTAAGATTGGCAGAAAACGCGTGGCCACGCTCGGATAGAATAACAGGTGTTATTTAGTAATATCCGTTACTGCAGGTAATCAAAATCAGAGTCAAGAAATACTTGATTTTAAGAAATGAATCCTCCACTCCATGTCTTGAAATCACTTTAGAAATATCGTGTGCAAAAGGAATGAACCTGTGTACAAATTCAAGCGAAAAATTATATCTCTGGATGTAAGAGATCTTATAACCTGGTTAACCTAAGTATCTGTCTAGGGACCTCCTTAGGCTAATGGTAACAGCACAGTTACATGTCTAGCACAAGTGGGAGTCTGTTAGGATTGTGTGCGAGACAGTAACAGGGTTACCGTGTCCAATGTTATAAGACACTAGTAGGTCACACCGCTGCACACCTAATTGATAATTTGTGTGTAAGAGATAAATGAGAAGAGGGAAATAAATAATTATTAGTTAATAATTATTTACTAGTTTTAATTAATCAGCAAATTAATTAATTGATTAATTAATTATTTAAGGAATTGATTAAAGGATAATTATAAAAGGAATTATAATCAGATTGAAACACTGCCTTATTTTAACCTATAAATAAAGGGTTAAAGGCTTTGAAAATCAGTTGATTAATTTCCTACAGAAAAATTATTCTCTCTCTCTCCCTCTCTCCAAAACCGTCGACTCTCTCTCTCTCTCACACATCGATCGGTTTTTCCGATCAGTCACGGTGGTCTAGCAACCCTCTCGCGTGGTGTCAGTAGCGGTGTAACCCCTACCAGCTGTCCGGTTTTTATTGTGTTAAGGTAACCCTCAAAACACCCTATGATTGTGTCTGTATGGTTTAAGTTGGGTCCAGTTTTGGGAATCGTTTTGTTATCCGCTGCGCACCGTTAGTGCCTACGGTTCCCTACATAAAGATCTATAGAAATAGATCTAGATGGCATATCGGGCTTAGTCAAGGTACATACATTGACAAAATCCTGAAACGGTTCAGGATGGATGAATCCAAGAAAGGATTTATCCCGATGCAACATGGCATAGTGCTAAGTAAAGCACAGTGTCCTGTTTCTAGTGAAGACCAGGACAAAATGAAATTGGTTCCATATGCTTCTGTAATTGGATCAATTATGTATGCCATGTTATGTACGAGGCCTGATGTTGCTTACTCGATAAGTGTTACGAGCAGATACCAGCAGAACCCAGGTGAATCCCATTGGGTGGCTGTCAAGAACATTCTCAAGTACATGAGACAGACTAAAGAAATGTTCTTGGTCTTTGGAGGATCTGAAGACGAGATTAGTGTCGCAGGCTATTCTGACGCTAGTTTTTAGACCGACAGAGATGATTTTAAATCACAGTCGGGATATGTATTCACCCTAAATGGAGGCGCGATCTCGTGGAAGAGCTCGAAGCAAGACACCATTGCAGATTCTACTACAGAGGCAGAGTACATTGCAGCATCAGATGCAGCAAAGGAAGCAGTCTAGCTCAGGAATTTTATCTCGGATCTAAGAGTTGTAGCCAGTATCTCTAGACCCATAGATATTTACTGTGATAACTCTGGAGCAGTAGCAAAAGCAAAGGAGCCAAGAGAACATCACAAGTCGAGACATGTACTCAGGAAGTATCACCTCATCCGAGAGATCATTGGAAGAGGAGATGTGAGAATATGCAAAATTCCGACGGATGAGAATGTTGTAGATCCACTAACAAAGCCACTAGCTAGAGCAAAGCATGAGGGGCATGCTAGTTCCATAGGGATGCAGTACCTGGATACTAGTAGTTAGTTTAAGTTATCGATTATAAAATGTAATATTTTGAGACATTATGAGAGTTTATTTCACAGTGTGTTTGAAATAAAGAGATACTGTTTTTAAAATGTTTCAAAAATTACTTTTTGCATATTTAAGGTTATCCATGATTTTTAAGCTTGTGAAAAAATCTAAATTTCCATAGCTACTTATTGAGGTGGGAATCTCAGTAGGGTTATAACGCTATTATGAATGTTTATATACAGTTGGTATAGTTAAACATTCATAAGTACTTATCAGAGTGAATGAGTATTGGAGGTGACCAGTTTCAAGTCTGCTTCATGGAGCCTATGTCATAAGCATTGACTTGATGATAGGTTGTCCTTTGACCTGAGATATCTGGTCTGTAATCATGAGGACTACTGTACTCTTAGCATGCTCTAACGCTGCACCGTAACTGGGTGGCCATAAGGGGTATGACTAGATGCAGCGGAAGCCATGGTTGCAGATGCGGGTAGTCAATATGGGATTTACACCTCCTTTGTGGGAGAGATATTTCCGGGCCCCCTGGCGATTAAGATTGGCAGAAATGCGTGGCCACGCTCGGATAGAATAACAGTGGTTATTAGGGAAGTTCCGTAACTGCAGGCAATCGAGATCAGTGTCAGGAAATACTTGAGTTTATGATTGAACTATCTCAGCTCCATGTCTAAAACTCACTTTAGAAATATCGTGTGTAAAGGGAATGAACCTGTGTACAATTCAAATATGAATCGTATCTCTGCTATAAGAGATCTTATAACCTGGTTAACCTAAGTGTCTGGCTAGGGACCTCCTTAGGCTAATGGTGACAGTTAAGTTACTTGTCTGGCACAAGTGGGAGTCTGAAGGGATTATGTGCAAGACAGTGATTAGGGTTATCATGTCCAATGTTATAAGACACTAGTGGGTCATACTGCTACACACCCAACCCGAGACCTATTGGATTAATTGTGTGGAAATAATCAATTAGGTTTAATTAATTATTGAGAGAAGAATAAATAATAAATTGTTTATTTATTATTTATAGATAATTACTTAATTGATAAGTATAAATTAATTAAGGTAATTATTGAGTAGTTATATTTGGTTTGGGATTCTATTGAACACTGTCATATTTATGTTTATAAATATAGGGTTAAGGCAGTGAGATAAACATCTGATTTCATTCTTACTTTTTCCACCAAGAAATCACAAACCACTCTCTCTCTCTCGCTCTCTCTCTTGGCCGCCGGCCACACACAAGCACACACACATTCGCCGGAGTTTTTCCGATCAATCCAAGGCGGTCTAGCAGCCAGTCTCACGGTGGTGCAGTAGCGGTGTATCCCTCACTAGCATCCGGAGGATTATTCGTATCGTCAAAAGGTAAACGCATGAAACCCCCTTGATAAATTGTGTTTGATAAACTACGGATGGATCATTGTTCGGGTTTATTTTTATCCGCTGCGTTCTTATTATTTGTTTTATCCGAACTGAAAAACCCAACACTAACTTATTATTGAAGCAAAAACCTAGTAAAGGTAACGTACAAAGCTTCGGTCTAATAAGAGTTCACAAGCTTTACGTACCAGTAACTACCATATAGAGCCAACGCTTGATATTCTTCTGCACAGTCAAAATGTTAAAAGACAGGTGTCAAAACATTAGATAATAACTTATGGATAGAACCATTTTCTATAATTAGACTAATATACTAAGCAAAAGATGCATGCCTTCCTTTCATGTGAAAAAAAACAAAATATAGCAGCAGCATGTGTTAGAAAGATGCTATAGAATCTAAAAGTGAGGCTAATTGTATAGGCATATATAAAACCAAAAGAAAAAAGGAACTTCCAAGGCAGAAAAGAATAGATCAAAATATGATAAAAACAAATAAAAACTGTGATTTGTATGTGAATTTTGATGGCAGGGGCATTAACCAAAGTCCTTCCTATGTTTCAGTCCTTAACAAAACTAGGACCCATGGACATGTTTGGGGAGATCGGGTATTCTTCAACATCCCCCAACTCTTCACGGTGAGAAGCAAGAAACTTTCTCAGGTAGTCCGAATTACTCATCATCACTTCAAGCAACTAGTGCAGCCGCTTGATGACGACAGAAAGACAATCATGTCCAACTTCATACAGGTTTTCAACTAGCACCTACATCATTCAAATATGTCTCTAGATGGAAGCTACAAAAGTTACACGTAATAAATCTAAACACATTCTCAAAACGAACATGAACAAATCCCAATTACTTCAGCCTGCAAACATACAAGCATGCTTTTTGACCATCTCATACTGTTTCAGTTCTTGGTTGTTTTCACAGCCTCTGAAAGTGCATAATAACTTTGAAAGCTGACGTGTTGATTCTCAGTATTTGAGGGACTTAAAAAGAGGAGGTGCAAGAAGAGATGCCATTCTTGACAGATCTATTATTGGACTTGAATATTGAGGTAATATTTCCTATGAAACTCAAGGGGAATTCAATTTCAACATAACTGATTCACATTCATACTATCTACAAGACAGCCAACTATCTACATACCTGCCTCATGGTTTACAGGAGGAAAACAACCCTCTATAGCGTTTTGCCTTTTCATCCCTTCCTTTATATACCATCGAGATTTCCATGGTTGTCTTTTTTTTTTGCAATGAATATTTTTCTATCGCTGCATTATTGATTTCATCTTCCTTGGCCTCGAGTTTGGCCTGCACGTTTGAATTAATAGGTGAGAATTTTGATACTCATACCTCGTATTTAGAATTCAAGAAAGCTTACAAGTCTTTAAACCCGGATCAAATCAGAGATGATTTTGTTGCAAGATTCCAAAACCCTAATGAAGAAGATCAGACCTTTCTGGAGTTTGTAATATTTGTTTTTCTTTTTGGTTTTGTGGGTGTGTGTTGTGAGGTTGGAGTTGGTTGTGGATGTTCTTTACTGTTTGTTGGGTAAGATTTCTGACAACACAAATTTCACAAAAGATATTGGCAAAAGTGCACAGAGAGAGAAAGAAAGAGAGTTCTCTAGGTGGGTTGCCATGCTCATACCTGATACTTGGCTCTTACTCTGGCCAACTCTATTCGCTCCCATTCACGTATGGCAGTTACCTCTTCCTCGCACCTGCGCACTCACACACACACACACACATGAAAGAAATAATGTCGATGACAAACAGTGGCGGAACACAAGCAAGTCGATAGGATAAACATACGAACGTTAAAAGTAGGGACTTGCATCTGTTATGGGTTCTGTTTGCAGGTTACAGATTTGAAAGTAGAATACTTTCCACCCAAGATTCAAGTTATATTACAAAATGAGATACCAACGGATTTTTGTATTGTAGTATCTGGCTGGAGCCATGGTATAAAATCTTTCATAAATC
This sequence comes from Centaurea solstitialis, assembly GCA_030169165.1. Taxonomy (NCBI): domain Eukaryota; kingdom Viridiplantae; phylum Streptophyta; class Magnoliopsida; order Asterales; family Asteraceae; genus Centaurea; species Centaurea solstitialis. Next base: position 19,905,592 of record CM058042.1, read on the forward strand.
AAAACTCATACTTGATGCACCCATCTGGAAGTTTCTAATAGTCTACGAACTCCAGGACGTGCTGACACACAAAAATGGAATGGAGCAGGTAAATTGTTTCCTTACTGGGCAACATACAATTGAGCATGTAAAGATGGAGCAATCCGGTTGAACATCTGGATGTTGTTTATTCATCATAAACTAAATATCAAATGAATATTATATCTATTTACTCATCTTCTTTACGATTTAATAAGCACAGATTTGCAAAATGTTGACCCCTCAATCCATGTTAAAAGTAAGCAGCATATGTAAACGTAATCAGATGGCTAAAAGAACAAGTTCTACGTACCATTATAGAGCTGACGGTAATGTAATGTACCAACTTCTAGAAAACATGTTCTGTGTACCCTCAATCTAGAAAGTGAATGCAATGTACTAATTTCTTACTTAAGCAAAAAACCCAATTAATGTAACGTACAAAGCTTCGGTCTAATGAGAGTTCACAACCTTTACGTACCATTAACTACCATATAGAGCCAATGCTTGAAATTCTTCTGCACAGTCAAAATGTTAAAAGACAGGTGTCAAAACATTAGATAATAACTTATGGATATAACCTTTTTCTATAATTAGACTAATAAACTAAGCAAAAGATGCATGCAGTTGCGGAACACAAGCTTTTCAACCTAAGGGGCCAAACCTAACCTACCTTGTCATCCAAAACCTTATAGATTTTTTCCCTTCGTATACATAGAAAGTGTTGGTTAAATTAAAGGGATCAAGATTCATATAACTTCGATGAACCGTATTGTTATTAATAAAATGATCATAATACTACGGCAAAATTGAGTTTATAGAGCACCTAAATCATATCATTTTTATAAAGTTCTTTATAGGACTTAATTTTATAGAATCAAAACATAAAGTATCATATCTATAAGTGTAACAATAAGTTTACGTGATGTTTCTAGACATCCTAACCATATTTTTAGAACATTTTTCAAAGTAACATGTTACATGTCTTATTAGCTATGAACCCCTGAGCAATAACCAATTCGCCACAACACTTGAAGACATTAACTTTTCATCTTAATCTACATGTAAAAACATAGATAAATTAATATTTAGATTGACAAAATCATTATATAGTTTTCAAATACTTACTAAATGGCAACCTAATTGCCAACCACTAATGTTATTAATGTTTCAATTTCCAGATTTCCAGTAAAACCATTAATATATTATTTCCATTTTTAAGTTCTATACAGACACTATAACCTTCCTTTATCAATGGGCAATGGAAATCTTAAATACGAGGGGCCAAAATCAAAACCAAAAATTACCTTCTTTTCCTCAAAATTAAGTGTAATTGAAACATGAAAAAACAGAGGGGCCTTGGCCCCCCATTGCCCTAAGGGTGTTCCGCTACTGATGACAAAATCTTTGTTCTAAGTTTTTACACACACACATGCACACATATATCGTATCATACATGTTTTGTAGTTCGTTCACCTTCTGCTCAACCTCAACCGGATCTGTGAAGCAATAAGTCGATTAAGTCTTAAGTCAATTAATTAAATGTATATCAAATTATCAATAAGTCGATTATGTCTAACTATAATCAGGGCAAGCTATAACTAGTTTATCGAGTTGATTAAAACGAAAAAATGAAAGGACCGAGAATCTCACCGATGTTAGGGTTATCTTGTGTATATGTACCTATTAGATATAACACAAAATTAGGTTAGAATGAGTTGATCATTAAAAAGGAAAAATGAATGGATCGAAAGAATCTTACCTCTGGAAATGTCTACTCCATGAACTATCACTATAAATAACACAAAATAAGTTAGAATGAGTTGATCATTAAATAGGAAAAATGAATGGATCGAGAGAATCTTACCGCTAGAAACGTCTCCATGAACTATCTCTATAAATAACACAAAATAAGTTAGAATGAAAAGGTAATTAAAAACGAAAATGAAATCACAATAAGTGCACTTGATTAAATAGGATCCAGAATCTTACGTTTGTTGTCACTATGTCCAGATCGAGGCGTTCCTTGTGCATCTACACCGTGTATATATACATATAACAAACGATTAGGTTTGCATCAAAATCTACACTATGTATATATATACATATAACAAACGATTACCTAGGTTTGCATCAAAATCTACACCATGTATATATATACATATAACAAACGATTAGTCATTTATTCTCAATTATCAAAAGTATTATATATATATTATTGTATCATACCTTCTTCTCAGCCTTGATGTATACAAATGCCCTATTTCTCCATAGGGCAATGGATGTGGATCTGCCACCACTGTGAAAAAACTAATCAGTATATTATATATGTGTATGTATATGTACATTCATACACAGATGAGCTACTAAGATTTATTTACTTGTTAGGTTGGAATGATAGATCGAGTGCCACATGAGTTGGGCAGCAAATTGTGTGTAATATACAAGGGTTCAAAGTACTTTCCTAAGCTCATGGTTAGTTGTTAGTCTTATTAAGCTCATTAAGTTATTGATAAACATGCCTTAACACAGAAAAATGTTACACAATTTAATTATTTTGGTGGTTCTTTTCATGAGCTTTGGCATGTGTATCCATGTCCTCTAAGAAACATTAATTAGTAATCAATTTAATTGATTTGCTCATTGATTGAATGACAAACCACCACCGATTGTCGCTGGCTAAATATTCATCATTCCGACGAGTCAAGTGCAACACCACAACCCACTGTTGGTAATCGTACTCCAGACCTTAATCTTCTTGTTGTTGCACCCATTGATTTCAAAATACGTAATTTGGGAAACGGAGCGTTACAAGTGATACATATCAACATCAAATAAATAGCTTAAATCTTGCATACACATATATAAAACCAAAACAAACAAGCAACTTAAGAAAAAAAATAGATCAAATAAAAATCATGATTTGTATGTGTATTTGATGGCAGAAGGCCGTTTATATGTTTCGGTTTTTAATAAGACAAGGGATGATGGATATGTTTGGGGAAATCGTTCACACTAAGAAGCAAAAAAACTTTTACAAAAAAATTACTCGTGTGGGTTCCACATATTAAATAAAGGAACTCAATATGAATCACATATGATGTGGGTCCCACATGTGGGTCCCATATACTAAATAAATCATATACGATTCAATTGTAGGACCCACTTGAATAATATTAAATAAGGAAACAAATGAATTCATTTGAACCACATGTGATGTGGACCATGTGGGTCCCACATATTAATTAAATCATATATGATTCAATTGTGGGACTCACTTGAATAATATTAAATAAAGAAATAAATAAACTCATTTTAACCTCATGTGATGTGGACCCATACGGGTCCCACATATTAAAGAAATCATATATGATTCAAGTTAATCTCATGTGGGTCCCACATCACATGTGATTTATTTAGTATTTGAGAGGAAACTTTGTAACCCTATAAATTTTTAGAGCATCCGCAGTCATGAACCTCTGCCACATCAGCTTTCTCTCTCTGACACGTCAGTTTTCTCTTTCCTACTCATTTTATAAACCCCTCACTCCCAATCATGAACTGGTTCATGATTTATATAATAAAAAACTAATATTTTAATCATAACAATTAAAATTTACTTATTATAATTAAAAACAAACAATTAAAACACACTATAATAATTAAAGACAATAACTAAAAGTTATATTAATAGTGTTGTTTATAATTAATTTGTATAATATCCGTAGAACTTAATAATTAATTTGTATAGTTAGAAATGAAATTAGAATAGATAAAATTAACTGATAATAGTGTTTATGATTATAATAATTTGTGTTATAAATAAAAAAGTTAAAATAAAATCAACAACGATAGATGTAAAAGCCACTAAAATTAATTTTTATATGTAAAAAAAGGTGAATAAGAAAATAAACAAAGTAAACAAATATCATTTATACAGGATAATGGGGATATAATAGGCAAATAGGCAAATATTATCATTTTATATATAAAGAAAATAAGCAAATATTATTATTTTATATAGTGGGTCACATGGTTTTGCTTCAAGAAATGGTTCCTGCAGAAGAAGTGGTTCTCCACGTGGAGGAGAAACTGGTTTGTCTCAATGGTCTCCATTTTTGTGTACCGGTTTTTAAGAGTGACATGGCAGTTCAAAAAGGTTCATGAACCCACCATTGGGAATGCTCTTAGTTTCAAAAGGGTATATTTGGTAGTTGATAATTTTCTTTTAGTTAAATATATCTCAAGAGTTGTGAACCTTGTTTTAGTTTCAATGTATGGTTTGTTAGATTTATAAAATTAAATGTGCAAAAAGAGCTCGAAAAATGGCTGTAGAAGATAAGACACAAAGTTGTGGACAAGCGGAGGGTATGCGAAGCAAGGCTCAAGAAGGCCTTGCTGAAGGCAGTTGCAGGATCTCCATGCCGGCAGCCAACAAGATGCATAAGCTACTAGGTATTTTTATACATCTTGACCAGTACATTCAGTTTCAGTTGGTCTAATTTTGTGTGTCTAGAATTTATATGAAAAATCCCGATAGGTACATGAAGTATGAATTTTGGGTGATTTGATAGCATAGCATACTACTAGAATATAGAGTACTAGAATCGATTTTGGTTACCAGACTTCGACCCTATTGAAATTTGTTGATTTCAGGCAGATATTTTTGTGTAAACAAATTTCGACTCAGTTGAAACTTTTTAACTTAACCTCATCCAATTTAGCATCAAAAATTAACTTAACTCCATTTTTGAAAAGTAAAGGAAATAAAGCCAGTTTAAATGGATATCTGCATAAGATGTAATGTATGATGATCAAAATAGGTGAACTAAAGGATACAAGCTTAGTTCTAGAAATGAGACACTTAGAATGTCAAAAATGAGTACATTAATTACTTGTGGATGATATTGGGCATGTTACATAAGGTAAATCTAACTATTATTTGCACAATTACTATCATGTAAGTGCATGAAATATGTAAGGCATGTATAGTGACATAGAGTTTGAAAAATTATATTATTTGAGTTCTTCTTTAACATTGTTTTATGGGTTTTGATTTGAAGATCAAAACCCCAAACTTGGTGTTTTCATAGGTGTTTTTGAGAAGTAAAGGAAATAAAAAGTAACTAAGTTAAGCTAATAAAAAAATGACAATTTAACATCCAAAAGATGTCTTAATGCCTATTGACAAGCATTAAGTTTCATTGAAAATAAAATTTACACCTTGTTTGCCTCCGATGGATACCTTCCTCATTGACATACCTTATTTAAATTATTGTCAAGATGAGATTTATTTAAATCATGGTTGAGATGACATACCTTCCTCATTGACAGGAGGGAAAGAAGCTGTAGCTTTTGCCTTTACCATCCCTTCCTTTAGTAACCTTTAAGATTTCCAACGCCATCTTTGTTTTAGCATCCTTTCTCTTTTTGATCGCAAAGTTATTAATGTAGAATTCTTTGTCTTCAAGTTTAATCAGCACATTTGAATTAATAAGTGAGAACAAATGACACTGTTTTGATACCCATACCTCATACTTAGATGCTCATACCCGATACTTGGCTCGTGCTTCGGTTCATTCATTTTGCTGCCTCCCATTCGTTTATCTCCCTCGACTCTAACCCATACTTGCGCACTCACACACACACATAAAAGAAATAATGTCATTTGTTTTTGTTCTTTTCGGGATAAATCTAGGCAACTGATAACTCCAAAATTATACATGTTTTGGTCGCACTAAATCCAGGCAACTGATAACTCCATTCGTTTATCTCCCTCGACTCTAACCCACACTTGAATTCTAATTTTGCAGGTTTTGGAGGCCCTTTTGTAAAAAGAATCAAAAAGAGGGTAAAAAGCGTCAAAAATGGATACTTTGTGAATAAATGGAAAAATCATTTATTTGGTTTCCATTTATGAGCTTTTCTTCCCTTCCAAGATAGTTGCTTCCTCCCAAAGAAAGGATCTGATCAGATAAGGCAGAGATTTCAATTCCGGAATGTTCCAGAATTCTCCATCAAATGGAAGACTTTCTCCCAAAGCAAGATCTTCAGCAGATAAGGAAATGAAGATTTATCAGAATATTCTGGAAAGATCTGATAATTATGCAGTTTCCTTAATTCGTTGGATTTCGCGCCGCTAAAGGAGATTTCTCGCCTCTAAAGGAAAGATTGATTAATAGAAGATTCTGGAAGATAAAATAAAAAGAAAGGATTGCCGAATAGAAGATTTTGAAAGATCCAGTTGCTCGTTTCGCACCACAAAAGCAATCTAGCACCGTTTAGCGACGCGAAGCTGCTGCTTCGCGAACGCTAAACAAGCGTGCCGACTCCACTATAAATAGAAGCCTTGGCCATTCAGTTTCAATCATCTTAGTTTTCAGTTATTCTCTCTCAAATAATTAGTTAGTTAGGTCGGTAGTTAGATGGGAGCCACTTTGGGTTTCCAATCCAAGAAGCCGGAGGCTCGATGATCAACACGGAGGAGACGATTCGAGAAGATGTTACGCCAAATCTGTCGGTCTTTAGTTTGGTTTGGTATTCATCTATGATTAATATGTCTATGTATTAATTTCTCTTTGTGTTTCATTATGAACTTGAATGATGTTTTGATTACGGATTAAGTTCTTAATAGATTTTATGGTTTGTTGAATGATTATTTGTGATTCATGTATTGGTGTTTTAAATGTGGCTACTTGAATTCGTTGGTTGAGATTATATTTGTTATATGACAATTAATGAATATAATTCTTACCTCTCTTACCTTTCGCTCTGGTGACGCGGAGAGACGTGGTAAGTAATCTATTCAAACCGAGAGTATAGATTGGATTGTAGGGTCTCACGACTTAACACTGATTTGGGTGACTTTTACTAGACTGTCTGACAACCAGTCCCTGTAATTGGGCCAGGAGACCAACTTGGTTGATAATCACATATATTCATGCTAGGGTGTTTTATGCTTAAATTCCTACAATAATCATTAATCTCATGTCAATCATCTGAAAAGTCAATCATAATTAATACAATTGTTTCCGATGTTTGTTTGGTTATTAGTTTTCCTACTTCTTGGTTAGATTTAGTTATTTATTTGTTTATCTTTTCTAAATCAAAATCCTTTTCAAAATGCAAATTCCTTTTTCTTGATTAATTAATTAATACTTTAGTAGACATCTAGCTTAACTGTTCCCAGTGGTAAGAACGATACCTAGTACTTTCCTACACTATATTACTCACGATCGGGTATACTTGCATGTATATGTGGTAATAATAGTTTGGCAAATTAAGGGTTAAACTTGGTTACGTTTTTATATATATAAATTACCGCATCAGCAACTTTATAAAACAAAAATGAAAAAAGAACAATACAAGGCAAACAGCCAAGCCCAAACGCCAAACGCCGAAGACAAAATCTTTGTTCTCATCTATTAGAAAGTATTTACACGCACGCATCTATTGTATCATACCTTTTTCGAAGCTCGTTCACTCTATCAGCCAAATCTGTGAAGCACAATGTATAACCATTTAAAGCACAAAAGTAAACAAAACTATAAATTACGACTAACAATACATATGGTACAAAGAATTATGCATTACAACCAAGGTTCCAAATAACGTGAGGCGTGGCGTGGCGGCAAGGTCAAGCCTCAAGCCTTGGAAGCCACGGCGAGGATATGGCGTTTTCCAAGGCGTGACTTATGGCGGCAAATCTCTATATCCTATATAATATTATACACATAAACATATATTTTACTACTATTACTCAATGGATTAAAGATAATAAATCATTTAAACTAAGTTATATAATAAAAACTATCAAATAAGACACTAAAAAAACAAGTTATATCAAATATTATGTTTCAAAAACCCGCGCATTACTCTATGGCGTGCCTCAAGCATAACGTGGCGTGAGACACAAGCCTTGAGCCACGGCGCGCCATGGCGGCTGTTGCGGCGAGCTTTTTCGAACATTGATTACAACTAACAACCATATATGTGTATGCTAATATTTGTCACTCAATGCTGACTAGGTGCTGATTTGTATTTTTGTTATTTAAAAATAATTAGAAATAAAACAAAAAAAAATAAAAATTAAGAAAAACCCAATTAGGGTTCATGGTGGACAAAAATGGTCGGTTGCCTCAACCAGAAGAAAAACCTGGCGATCTCCACCGGAAACCAAGACAGAAGAAGAAGTCGTCATCGGCAGTCGTCGTCACCGTCACCACCAACTTCTCACCGGCTCCACCATCAACACCACGATTTCTTTCTTCATCGCCAACCATGAACCGTCGACCCTCTATTCCTTTCTTCGTTGGAACACCATCACCGTTGCCACCATCAACATCATTGCCACCAACGCCACCGTGGCCCCCATCGCATCCGTCGCCACCTTCGATGTAACGTCCCAAGTTTTTTTGAGTTGTTATATTTATTAGTTTATTAATATTATTGTTATTATAAGTTGATAATTAGAGTTTTAATGGAAGTTGACTTTAATTAGGATTTGTAAGTGGGCTTAGATTAATTTACGGGCTTAGGCTAGGAGGAATAGCCCGGCCCGGGCTTATAAATACCCCAAACCTCCTAGGATTTTCCTCACAATCCTATTCCTAACTTGGAGAGAAAGAAAAGAGAGAGAGAGAAGCCGAGAGAGAGAGAGAGAGAGATCGAGAAAGATGGAGAGAGGTCGGAGAAGAAAAGGTTTGATCGAGGGTTTAGATTCCATGTTCCGATCGCGTAATGTATGGCTTCCAAACACTTTAATAATCGTTTCCGTAAAGCTAGGGTCTTGATAAATTATGTTTCGAGGTTGTTCATCATTGGTTTTCCGATGTAAATTGCATCTAGGACTGAGTATTGTTGGGGTTTTGCTTTAAAATCGTTTAGGGTTAGGTTAGGATCGAAAAACCTAAAAAATCGCGTTTTGCGACCTGACAGTGCCTAGCGCGACCTCCGGTGCGGGTTCAGGTCGCCGCCAGGTCGCACGGTTACTGATTGTGTGCGTTGGCGGGTTCTGGTACGACTTCAGAAGTCGCCGCCAGGTCGCCCGGGTGCAGTTTGTGTGCGCAGGCGATCTCCGGCGCGAGCCAAGCCACGACAGGAGCCGCGCGGCTTCTATTTGTGGTCCTGTGCGACCTTGGTGCGGGTCAGGTCGCCCCATACTTGCCCGTCGCCCGAAAACTTCGTTTTTTCGTCCGTTTAAACTTGTTTTGTCGAGGTAGCTTATGGGGTTTCTTAGGGACTTATTTAGGCTTCTTTTAGGACTGTTTGAGGGTCCTAATTTTAGTTATAAATTGTTACAAATACATGTTTTCGGTTAGAGGGGTCGTGCCAGTTCCGTGTTTTTGATATCTTTGCAATCCAGGTGAGTTACACTATGTGTGTTTTGCATTGTTATGTGTGTATGTATGCGTAATAGTGTGTTAGAGGGATTCCACATGTCCTTAATGAGTTGTGGGGGCGGACTCGTGTCCTAAGCTGGCGAGAAAAGGGAACCGCATGCCCTTGATGAGTTGCGGGAGCAGACCCATGTGCAAAGCTGGCGGGATGTTTTGTTCTATTCTCATGAGAGTCGGGAGTCAAATGTTTGGTCAATTAATGTGATGTGTTATGTTTGTTGCTTGATTGTTTCGTGAACGTGTTGGCACCTATTATGATATGTATTCATATGATGTTGTAGGATATGCGTAGTGTCAGCTCACTAAGCGTTTCGCTTACCCTTTAGGCTGTTTCCCTTTTTCACAGGTACCAGTTCAGGTGTGCATAAGGGCAAGACCCCGGCTTGACTTCCAGCTGAAGACAGTTCCGTCCACTCCACATTGCTTTGATTTTTAAAACTTTTCGTTAATTATTTTTTTATTAAACAATGAACTTGGTTATTTCTTTTGAGTTTAGTACTTGAATAGTTTTTTTTCTACAAGTTATGGATTTAAAAAAAAATTTAATCGGATTTTGGAAATTTTATTTATTAAATTAATTATTTTGAGATATGGTGTTACAATCGATTTGGTATGTTTCGATTTAGGGTTCATACGAGGTATGTTTTTAACTAAGGTTTATACGAGCACATGTAAGTTTTCGGTTTTTTAGAGATCTTGGTTTTAGGGTTCTTTGTAACACCCCATAATCTAGATAGTTGTTATATTATTAATATTATTATTATTATTATTATTATTATTAATTATTATCTCTTTTTAGATATTGGTCAACCTTTAAAAAATAGAGGATGTGTTGGAATAGGATAGGGATAGGGTAGGTTAAGTACCACATATAGGCTTTTTCCACCTATCATCTTTCTAACTAGCTGAAATTAAAAAAAAAAAGAGTTGTTGAGAGAGAGAGATTGACGGGAATAAGCAAGAAGAACCACCGAAGTTAGTCGCCAGATAAGAGGAGCTTGACGTGAATAGGTTGCGATCGTTCGGTGCTCGTAAGGTAAACCCCTCTTTAATTTTCTATAGTCGTAAAAGCTAGGGTTTTGTTTTTATTGTGAGTTTTTCCGGCGACTTGCGGTGGGGGTGGTGTGCGCCGGCTATGGCCGGCGATGTCGTGTCATGGATGGAGGTCGACCGCGGTCGGCTGCCTTGGTGGTTCGGCGGGGACGGCGGCGTAGTTGAAACCGCCGTAGGCGGCGGTGGTTGTAGTCGTTCAAGCCGGCAACGGTCGGGGTGGCGACGCGGGTTGCTTGCGCCGACGAAGGCGGTGGCTATGCGGCGGCAGACGGTGCGCCGGCCTTGGCCGGCGACGAGACCGTTGCTGCCGCTGTTGTGGGTGTTGCGGCGGTGGTGTTAGCCGTCGATAACCCCGGCGATCGTCGACCCTTGAGTTGTAGTCGCCGGCGATGGGTCAGCGGTGGTGGCCGTTTTGGTTAGCGCCGACGGACGTAGGCGGCGGCGATAGGGGGTTGTTAGCAGCGGTGGTAGAGGCTGTCGATTCCGATGGTAGCGGCAGTAGCTGCTGAACCGTCGTGGCCACCGACCGGTTGCTGTTAGATTCGATGGTGGCCGGCGGTCGTTGGTGAGGAAGGATGTTTGAGGATGTTTGCTGTTGTTGTTTTCTTTATTTATAATATATATTTATATATATATGTAGGTGAAAGTTCAATTGCAAACCACCTTTTCATTGTGAACGTGAGGACAGCCCAGAGAGCGCCACGTGGCATCTGAAAAAATTTCGACTTTAGTGTTATTCATACTGAATAACACTATATTCAGACTGAATAAAGCGTTATTCAGTATGAATAAGCGTTATTCTCATTAATCAAAACCCATTTATTAGATAAGCACAAGATATTTCTGTTCTAATCTCTCTATCTGTAACCCTGTCGTCATATCCTTTAGACAATGACACATTCATCCTACAACACTTTCGACTTGTTACACTACTAATTTTTAAACATGTCTTTTTCTTTATCATTTTACAGTCATAACCTACCTCATCAGGTAATTTTTACCAAACACTTTTTATTCATCAACTAGCTTATCGCTCATCAACTAACTTATTAATCATCAACTAGCTTATCAGCTATTTTTCAAAAAAATAACTTTAACAATTACCATCAAATATCTTTGAAAATGAGTATCATTTTATTTATTTATTTATTTTCTTTTTGGCCAAATTGGGAAATCCATCCAATGGAAAATAGTCATGGGCTTGGGCTATAGCTATAGCATATGTATGTAAACCATAAAACCTCAAAAATCTCCACCCTTCTATTACTAATACTACCCTCTCACTTTCACAAGACATAATTTCCTCCAAATTTCTCGCGCCATCGCCTCCTTCTCTCCTCTATCCTTCCTTCCTTCCTTCCCCGGTAAGCTATCTCTCTACGTTTCCCCCAATTCTTCATCTTTTTTCAGTTTTCATGCAATCATTGGTAAGATCGATCAATCAATCGTCTTTCTTTCTTTCTTTCTTCTAATTACTTTCGATTATTTCTTTATTTTCAAGCTATTTGTTTCAATTTTTTAGGGGGATTTTGAGATTTTTCACTCCTTCTGTATCTAGGGTTTTTATGTGAATCGTGTATTGCGTTTAGGGTTTATTAGATTATATGTTGTTTTTTCAATTTATGAGCTATACGTTGACTTTTGTTCTTGATTCTTTGATACATGCCTGAGTTTGATTTGGGGTCTGTTTTGATTTTTGTTGTGAATTGAAACTAGTGAAGTTGACAAGTGATAAGGGTTCTTTATGTATTGTTTTTATATGGTTTATTGTACTTGTTATGAAGCTTTGTGTACTAATCAGAGTATCATTGAGATGATGTTTTTTTGTTGATGAAATCTAGCATATATTCTAGTGATCTTGTGAGAAATTAATGTGTTTTTGTTTTCTTTTTTTTTTTTAAGATTTGTAGTACATGCTATGGTCTAGGGAGCTTTTAGTGTATTTATTAGAATATTCTTAGAAGAATTTGTTTATGGAATCTGGAATTTATTCCTATTATCTTATAAGAAATTAATATGGGGTTTTGTTGCAAATTTAGCATCAATCTTCTTTTTTATGATCTGATGTACTTGCTATGAAGCTTTTAGTTTACTAATTAGAACATTATTGAAACAAGGGCACTTTCGTTATCAGCTTAATGGAACTCTCAACTGATTTGGTCAGCTATACATGACTGTTTTGTAGTGGCTTAACCATACAGAAAGTGGCTTATTCAATAAGCTATTAGGAGGAGCTTTATGCAAAATCCAAGTTTTTTTTCCATATCTGTCCCTCCCAATTAAAAACAAGATCCTTTCATATATGAAAAAGATCATTCTAAACAAAAATCTTCTCAATCTATACTGACGATTAATCCACTCATACAACTTTACCTATACAAGACTTGATGAAAAACCAACCAAACAGCCCCAAGAATTTTTTTATATTAAATATGACAATTATTATAGCTGTCTTGGATGTAGATGGTATCTTAGTTCTCTTTTTATATGGTATCTGTATGACTGTATTGTTTGATCATGTTTGGGTTTGCATATTTCTTTTGTATGATATTGTGATATAGTTTGAAGAGAGTGTAATTTTTTTAACACTGTTATGTTTTGTTTAAACCTCTACTTGCTCCATTTGTGATGTATTTCAACTCTCTGCTTCTATAGTGAGTTTGGGTTCTTAGATGTTCAGTTCGATAGACAGTTAACCACTTAACCCCTTCCTGGGGTTTGATGGTTTATACAATTTGTAGTGTTTTTTTTTTTCCTTTTTTTTAATTTTTCATAGAAGATTATTAATATTTGACAATATACAGGGAAACAGATGTCTTTAGACAACTCCTGCGCACATAAGTGGTTACTTTTGCGTGTGCATTTGATGAACCGGGAAAGGCTGGGAAGCTCTGGGTGGATATTTTTTCGCCATTGGACCTGATAACGAATTAGAAAATTTTGTCTTTCATTTTTTGGTAGTTAGTTACTTCCTGATTTATTGGTTTCAATAAAAATATTGATTGTTGGACGTCTTTTTATTAGCTTTTTCATGACAAGATCATCCCTCATTCCGGGATTTCGTTTTCATCCTACCGATGTTGAGTTGGTAATGTACTACCTCAAGAGGAAGTTATTGAAGAAGAAGCTCATTATCAATGCTGTTGCAGAGGTCAACATATATGATTTCTCTCCATGGGATCTTCCAGGTACTAGTATTTCCTGAATACAAAAAATAATAGTTATGCTTTCATTTATTTGTACTCTCTGTATTTCAAAATCTTGGCATGTTAGAGCATAAAACGTCACGATGATTAATTTGATTTAGGAATTAAGGCTGTATAGTTACCCCTTGTTTGTTCATTTTTATTCAAGCAATTTGCATTGTTTTAAATACACTACTTTTAAACGACCATTGGCACAGAAAAGCCGAAAATGATGTAGATCAACTAAATTTTCATATTTCGATGAAGAAGAGGTTGGTTAGTGCCTAAAAGGGGGTAAACCTGTTTACCCGTACCCCATCTCAGTAGGGGTATAATGGGTTTGTTTGGTTTGTGAAATTAACCAAATAATCTGACAAATCATGTTCAACCTATCCTCACCTGTTTTCCTTTTTCTATGTGAGCACTAAGCAGAGAATATTGAGTTAAGTTTATATGCATATTTTAATTGGTTTTTTAGTCATATGTACCCAAAATCAAACTACTTTGTAGTTTGTTATTAAAACTACTAACATTTTGGATGATCCTTGCTTAAGACAACCATCATCAAGTTGGTCGTCAGTTTCAGATTTATTTCAAGGAAGGACTGATATTCTTTGATTGTTTCTCTAAGTAATTTGCAACCGCGAGGGAAGTAACAACTTTTATTGATGCTTATTAAAATAGTATCAATATGTTCTTTTTGTAAAGATGGATATTTAGAAAGAGTAAGGGGTTGTTCGGTCGTGGCTTAATGGGCTGAATAGGTTGTATGGTGTTTCGTACGCCATACAAGGATATTTAGTTGTGGCTTAATGAGTCAGCTGATGGCTTATTCGGTCCGCAGGAAGATAGCTCTTGTATTCATTAAGCCGTCGATTTGTAACCCACATCTGATTGAAAAGGAACTCTCGCCTCTCAAAAATAAAAACACTCTCAAACCTGTCATGAAATTGATGGCTCCTCTCGATCTGCCTGAAATTGACGACATTTCTTTAACAATTATAAAAGATTAATGTTTTTACCCAGATGTAAGCTTCTGTAATATCCTTGAAATATTGCAACTTATGGAAACTGATTTTCAGACTCAGTTTATTTGGAAACTGTAACATGTCAACCATGAACATAGTGTCTTTTTTTTTCTTGACCATAGCCGTTCTTCGCCTTGCTGCGTTAAAATAAGAACAAGAAATTAATAGATTAGATATTACTTTCTGCAGACTTCAGTATGTCTGTTTAAATTTCAAGAGTTTTCTACAGATAATTTCTTAATTCTATTTACCTTTTATGTTCTATCAAAACATATATGGCATATATCGGATCAGAAACAGGTAATTACCATCAGGGACGAAGAGTCACAAAGAAGGAAATTGATAAAGGAATTTGCTTTCTGTTGATGCAATTGGGCTTTTTAGTAGTTTTTTTTTTTTATAATCATTTTGGGTATTAGATGATGCAACAAGGATTGGGCTGTCAAGGTGATAACTGGGTTTTTGTTGTTTTGGTTTTTTGTGTAGTTGGTTTTTGTATTTTGGCCTTTTGAGGATGAAGATTGCTGTTGATGTTGATATTGTTGTCACAGTGATGAACATTGTTGTTGATATTGTTGTTCAAGTTTAAAAGCTTTTGAAATGAAGATTGTTGTTGATGTTGGTAGATGGTAAAATGGTAAAATGGAAAGCTTCATGAAAAAAACAAAAAAGATTAACATTGTTATTTTTGTTGTACATGCATTCATCATAACAAACACACATCGATTTAACTTAATCCATACAAGACTTAATGGGAAAACAATCTAACATCCCCTAATTTCTGCAAGCTGAATATATCTAGTATCTCTAGAACTTGAAAGTGTGCAATATCCGTCATGCATCTTGGTACACTTAATATTATATCGCACTTATGTGTTGATTATAACATTCATCTGATATCCCATTTTCATAAAAAAGGCAATCTCACAACCATAAGAGAAGCTGGCTATTGTATTGGATCTTGAAAAGCCATCCTTCTTGTACTTGCCTCTATTTGTATCAATGTTGCTTACTCATATCCGCATTTCTCTCTTTCCATCTGTAATGCTATCGCTTATCTGGTTTCATTTTCACTTTCACCAAAAAACGACTCCACCTTTGGGTGGCAGCATATATTGGGCTTGTTGGTTTGCTTTGGCTCATAAGGGGTTATTGTTTTGGATTCTGCAGATAAGTCCTCCTTGAGAAGTGGAGATTTAGAGTGGTTCTTTTTCTGTCCGAAAGCAAGAAAATATTCAAGTGGGCCTAGATCAAATCGTTCAACTGAAATTGGGTTCTGGAAAGCCACTGGGAAAGAGAGGCCGGTCAAATACAAGGAAAGAACTGTTTCAATGATCAAGACGTTGGTTTTTCATCTCGGGACCGCACCAAATGGGAAAAGAACAGATTGGGTAATGCATGAATACTGTATGAAAGATGAGCTTTTGGCTAATGCAGGAATCGTTCAGGTATTTTAGGGTTCTTATTTCATCTTTCTAGTTTAGCAAAAGGTTCCCCTTTGGAGTATTGTCAATAATGCTATCTGTATGACAATTTTCGCATAAATATTTCCACAATCACTAAAAATACTTACTTTTAAACAACTTTGTGTTTCTCGTTAATACAATAGTACATACAATCTATAGCTTTGTCGAGGTTTCTATTTTAGTTTGTCATGAAATAAGTGTCGAATTTCAAAAAATGGGTGTACTTTCCAATTCTACTCCCTCTATCAAGGGTAATATT
Source organism: Centaurea solstitialis (assembly GCA_030169165.1). Lineage (NCBI taxonomy): Eukaryota > Viridiplantae > Streptophyta > Magnoliopsida > Asterales > Asteraceae > Centaurea > Centaurea solstitialis. The sequence goes on from CM058042.1 coordinate 19,921,999, forward strand.
GTCATTTAGTGTATTAAGAAATATATTAACTGAACCTTTCTAACACCGTGTGACTTTTTCACACATATTTCAGGACGGAGGGAGTACTTTATAGTCGCAAATTTCTTAGTGGTTGTTTAAAGGAGTTCTTTAACTTCAATTTTAGTTGACACGCTTGATCCGTGTATTTCAGGATGCGTATGTGCTTTGTAAAATCTTCAAGAAAGCCGGTGCAGGGCCAAAAAATGGTGCACAATATGGTGCACCGTTCAACGAAGAAGAGTGGGAGGATGATGATGTAGGCAACTGTTCTGAATCCCAAGTAATCATTGGTCCAGACGGGATTACCAACACTCTGAACCACAAGCAAAATGGTCCAGCTACAACGACCGCAAGTGAACCAGCCTCATCTATGGTCACATTTTCTGCAAACGAGACCATAAACGTTCTGAACCACAAGCAGAAGGGTCCAGCTACAATGAACACAACTGAACCAGGCTCATCTATGGTCATGCTTTCGGCAAATGCAACTACGAACACCTTGGACCGTAAGCAGAAGGGTCCAGCTACAACGAACACAACTGAACCAGGCTCATCCATGGTCACGTTTTCGGCAAAAGCGACTACAAACACTTTGGACCGTAAGCAGAATGGTCCAGCTACAACGAACACAACTGAACCAGGCTCGTCTACCGTCACATTTTCGGCAAATGGGACTACGAACGCGTGGAACCACAAGAACAAAGGTCTGGTTACAACTGTGCCTTGGAGTACATGTGGCTTGATGGAACCAGGTCCATCTACTGTAACGTTTTTTGGAAACAAGAGATGTTCAGATGCACCTGCGAACGATGATGTGCTGTTGTATGAAGACATTGCTTTAATTATGGGGCCGTCATCTACCAATGATGATGATGGGTTGTTTTCTGAAGACTTAATTATGGGAGTATCCACTGAAGACGTTAATGGAAACAATAAGAAAGAGGTAAAGTGACTTTTTCTTGCTTTAAGCCATTAAGTTTTCCAACAGTGGTACTTTTCGTTCTTTCATTCTTGCATAAAATGGAGAAAAGCGTTACACTTTGTTTGAATGAGCTTATCTTGAAACTGCAACGAATTTGGTTTGGTTTCTGTTTAATGTAACAAAGAATTTATTTTCTTTTCAAAATGGACATTATAAGGTTTCCAAATATCCTATTGTGTACCCATTTTGACTGGTAACTTGCTATTAGTGTAACACTTGATGTGATATGATACCCATAGTTTACAAAAGGGTTGAAGTGAAATGGACGATAAAGTTGACGACTATGGCATCAAGGTTTTACAAGATGAATATGTTACCGCTCAAAATGGGGTAAAAAGATAAGAAATTTTACAACTATCTTAACATTAAATAGGAAATGTTGGAACAATATGTTATTAGTTACATTAAATAGGAACTCAGCTGTGTTTCGTTGCATTTTGCTCAAATATAAAATGCAAAAATATTTAGCCTTGCAACATAGTAGTGAGTTGTGGGGAAAGAAGGCAATTATGATGATTTGAAATGTTGGTCATCTACGGTTTTGGCTTTCTATATAGATTATTTTTCTTTATTCTTTCATGGAAAGAAATGCTATGCTCTTTGATTTTAGAGGTCAAGTCTGCGTACATAATTGGAACAAAAATAGGGAGATGATACAAGATTGGAAAATTACTAAACTGCCCATGGCTAATTAAGATCCTTGTAGAATTTTTTTCACCTGCCTACCTCACTCTTGCAAATGCATTTCCATTGATTATGATTTGTTGTTTGTTTGCATGCATATGCAGGGTGTTGATAAAGGTAAAAGTGTGGCAGCGAACGAAGAGAATGCTATTTATGACAATTTAGACGACCTGTTTAACTTGGACGATTTGGAATGCAATAACGATGGAGCGGAGTACAGAGTTGCAGCTGATGATTATCTGAGAGATTTTTATGTTGATTGACCAAAACCATTATGGTCTGCTGATGATGATGTTGAAAACATAGTTTTAGCTCTGGTGGTCTATTTCCATTTGGCCTTTGATTATGTTGGTTAACAGTACTGATGGGTGTGCTTTGTATACTTGGAATTGTTGGCTCAATAAATGTTGTCAGTTTCTTATTTCTGGTTTTTGAAATCTGCTGTGTACACTTCTACTACAGGTGTTCATATATCTTGGTTTGTGTAAATGAAAGTATGAAACAACCCCAGATTGTGAAATCTTCTGAGTTGCTGGAAAACTTAGTTTATGTTGACTAGAAAACTTAGTTTATGTTGACTAACTAGCTGATTGCTGGAAAGTAGGTTGTTAGCTAATCAGGCTGATATCATTGTTGGTAAAAGCCAAATAAACTAATAATTTGATATTTTGGAGGAACACAATGGGGTTGTATTGAATAGGAAAAAACCCCTGAGTTTATTGGACCATTATTTAAGTACTTTATAACTTGTACCATCTCTACTATCTAGATTTAAATTCTCACTTAACATATAACTTTGAAATCCTATGTGATTGGTTGGTATTTCATGTGGTTTTATAGAATCTATGTAATAATGGTTTAAAATATATTAAAATATATGTTTTAATAATCAATTAATAGAAAAGTACTTTAATTATTTTTATTAAAAAATTATATAAAAAACGGAATTAATTTTATTTCAGTTTCTACAAACCGAACACATGAAAGACTTCAAATCTTTCCAAATTCAAATCTCTCAAAACCATATCAAACCAAGCATCCCTAATTACTCAAATGGGGACATCAAATCTTGCATCAAATTTAACGTACCGAATAAACAAAAAGTGAGGAATAAAAAAAGTTATATACAAAAACAACGTGTTATTATTTAAATGATAAGTAACAAAAACACAAGCTAATTTTGCATTATCATGGCCTTTTTTCTTCACTTTGACAATATTAATTGTAGTATTCTGCAAATCCTTTTGATGTATTCAAGGGAAGTTTGAGAAACAAGTCCTCCTAAATACAAAGAAAATCTGATAATGCAACACTATTGTCTTGTCCCTCTATAAAAATATCCACAGAAAAACACTTCATCTACAATGCCGTCACGTTCATGTCGTCCTGCTTACCGGCGCCCACCTCGTTTTGATGTTGGTCGCCACCCGACAAAGAAACCACCGCCTTCCCTTTGGTATCAGGGGCAATCGTATTCAGACCCGCCTCCCAGCTCCCACCACCACCACCACCACCACTGCTGCTGCTGCTTTCCGCCACTGAGGTTTTCTCGGATGCAGGCTTCTGTAAGCTCTGAAGCTGATTTTGCAACACCTGTTTTGTTCAACGGGCGACATCAAAAGCCAATAAGGTATGAGCGCATGCCCAAATAATACAGGGGACACATTTAGGATAAAATGCAAAAAACTCCCCTAGAGCTTATTGAAACACTACTTGAAAGTAAGGGTGCTGTGGCTTGGGTTGATCAAGTTGAAGACGTTGAAACAACCCAACCCAATGTTTGCGGTCAGAAAAATCTCAACTCAACCCAAACCGCATGGGTTGGTCAGGTTAATAATTTGGACACCAATGTATTTTCTTAACCTTGAATATGTTGTTCATCATCAATCGTTTGATACAACTTATCCATACTCGTTAAAGGATACTGCATTCAATTACTTTTCTCGATTTGCATATATATATATAGAGGAAGTTCAAATGTGAACCACTTTTTGGTTGTGAATGTGAGGACAACCGAGAGCGCGACACGTGGCGGTTTTGAGTGTGGTTCCCCTCTTTAATTCAATGCCCTCCCATGAATCGCGCCTAGTCATCCGCCGTGGACTTGACGTGGCGCCTAGTCATCCGCCACGTGTCGCGCTCTCGGTTGTCCTCACGTTCACAACCAAAAAGTGGTTCACATTTGAACCCACCCCTATAGGGTTAGGTTCAAATGTGAACCCAATTTTGGTTGTGAACGTGAAGACGAATCTCAGCCTTACATCTTCGGTTACGGTGGACGCGATCACGGAGGATTGACGCGATTCATGGGAGGGTGGAGATTATTAAAGGCCGCTCAAAGCCGCCTTTGACAATATATATACGATCACATTTACTGGACATATATACGGAGTTATAAAGAGATGGAGAAAAGATTGAAAATATATGTATATGACAAGAATACGTGTAACGTGATGATGCAAGTGTCTAATGTACATATTAATAGGGACTTAACAATCATATTAAACCCAATAAATAAAAGAATATCGGGTTCATTGGGATGGGTTGGGTTCAAATGACTGTAACCCAATTGGCCAATTCCAACTCAATACACACGGTTTGAAGATTTTACAATTAAGCGTTGGTCGCTTCCGGGTTGGGTTATTTCACGTTGGGTTGGAGTTGACCCAAAAATGTTCTTATAGCATGACGAAAACTTTCTCGTTAAGTTTTCAGGACTCAAGGGCAAAAACTTCCAGAAAATATCAAGTTACCATACCTCAATCTGGTGCTGAATAATTTTTTTCTGAGCTTCCAGTTGAGAGACAGACATCTTCAGGTTGGTGCTCCATCCATCTTCATGGTCAGCACTCACACCTGGAGCACCAACTGGCATGAAATAGGGCTGTGAGAACTGAAAAGGCGGAACGTTTGCAGGATTGTTCAGGTTTGAATTGCCATGTTCACCAGAAGAAGCTGCAGTATCGATGTTGACGCCAGATGTGGATTTGTTGGGAAGTACCGCATATCCAGACGACCTGAAAGGAAAAAGTGCAAAAAAGTGAGACTTCTACGTTCAATACGTCAAACCATCTCGTCATGTTGTCGTGTGAGAACAAGTGTAAATGCAATTCAGGCTCCATAACTTGAATTTAGGATAAATAAATGAACAGAAGAGAAAAATAAGTATAAAGGAAGAACCTTGCTAATTCAAAATATTAAAATACACAGATGAAAACAGCCCAAGGCATAAAATAGAAATTTAGTTTAGCATTTCCTGCTTGTTTAATAACTTGGAATTCATATAACAAAAGGAAAACAAAAGTGTTGTATATAACTTCCTTGCAAAAGCAATATAAAATGGCATTAATTAACGTTTTCTAGATATGATGATGTTTAATTCCAAGTGACAAATTGAGGAACTAATAAGTTGTTTACATCACGCAAAATTATAATCATGATATGTGGGTTACAACTTACAACCCATAAAATTGAATACCTAAATTTAAGATGTGAAGTGCATACCATGTTAAAGTACTTGGAGAAGGGTAAACAAAAGATTTCTGATATATAGAAGCAGCTGCTGCTGCAGCTTGGACCCTCTTCTGATGCCGGCTGATATTCCCACTTCCTGCTCCATCACCATTTTCATCTTGAGAAGATGAATTTGCAGAGTTCGCTCCTGAAAAGAACAATCGGAACTGTTAAGACTCTGTGCTATATTCATCTGTGTTAGAGCCTGTTCATTAACAGCTTAATGAACTTAATAGGACTAAAGGTTTTAAAAAGCTAAATAGTGCCTCAAGGCGTTTTTCCTGAAAGAGGTGAGGCATAACCCTCAAGGCGGTCCGAGGCATAACCTGGGGAGGAAATATATAAACTACAGGGATATAGCAATACGAATCTGCATTCCCCTGCTTCTACTCAGAAAATATATGCAATACACACACTTGCCACTCGAGTACTAGACACAAATTATGTATATCATACTAAATTACTAAAATACTCTGTTCACTTTTTCGATTACGAAATAGTAACAAAGAAAAAAAATACTGATCTGTTAATAACATATATAGGGGTGTGTGTATGTATATGTATATATTAATATGCTCATAAAGAAAAAAACATTAAATATCAACAAAGTGGGAGTAAAAGTGTCACTGTGACTGTCACTGTGACACGCAGTAGAGAGTAGAGGCTAAATAGAAAAGCAGTATATCCAATAGATACATGTACACAATACTCCCGTGAGCCAAAGAGAATCGAAGAAAAAAGAAGCAAAGAAAATGGATAAAATTGCGACTCACGAAGTACAACAGAAGAGTACTTACAAGAACCTAAGAAGAACAAGATTTTTAAAAATGAGAGAGAGAGAGAGAGAGAAGGAATCAAGTCATGTTTAAAATAATTAACTTCTGTATTGAGGCGTACGCTCTCCACCGCCTCAGATAACCGAGGCAGACACATCGTATGGGGATTAAGAGACGCTACCTCAAGTGTGATTTTGGGCCGCCTTACACGCTTTTTAAAACCATGATAGGACTCGCAGCTTATTAGGTTAACTATACACGACTGTTTAGTAGTGGCTTAATGATATAGAAGGTAGTTTATTCAGTAAGCTTCTAGAGGGAGCTTTATGCAGAAAGCCCAGTTTTTCCGAACAGCCTGACATAAGTTGATCAACTTCTATGTATACAACTATGTGTGGGAATCTTTCAGTTTGAACAGATTGGAGTAAAACACATTCAAGCCAGTGGCTTAAAATATCAGCAGTCGATAAGAACTACCTTGGCATGAAATAATGTTTCAGCAAAAAGTAATTTGTGCTGAAAACCCCACTTAGGGCTTCTCAAGAAACAGGCAAATCATTAAGCATTCCCCCACCACTTCATTTTTGGGCCAATAGATTGGTTTGCCTAGGTATAAGCCATTTCCTCGTTATTCCAATTAGCAACTATTGTCGAACAAAAATTTCCAAAAGCTAAGCAAAGATTACTCGGTTTTACTGAACTTGGAGGCAATCTTTGCAACCCTTTCCAAGTGATAGAGTTAGGCATTTAGAAAAACAACTGACCAAATGAACACAATATTGAAACTTCTAAATTCTCAAACAATTATACAGTCTAACATATATATATATATATATATTAAAATGAATCACCTGCAGATCCAGTTAGGCATTTGCTTAATCCCTGCTTAGGTGATTGAGCGTTAGGCCACTCAACCTTATAGCTCCACTTAATGACTTTTAGAATACGGATAGTACTTCACAGAAGTTTCTAACTTCCCATACAATTCTTCTCGAAAAGATAAACAACCGATAATGATTCAAAAGAATGTGAGAATTTACCTTGACGATGAACTCCTGCTCGTGATCGTGATGTGTTTGTCCCACTCTCATTTGGTATAACAAGCGCTCTGCAAATAGGACATGTGTGCTGTCGTTCTAGCCATGACCGCAGGCAGTGCACATGGAAAAGATGCCCACAGACTAGTCTTTTTGCGGTAGTCATCTCCTCTCTACAGATAATGCAGGTTGCATCACTTCTGCATATGATAAAAGACAGATATGAGATGACCACAGAACCGATATACATGTGGGGTGGGGGAGTATTCCAAGGGTGTATCAACTAGGAAAACTAACGCGTTCAACTCTTCAGGTGTGGCATCTGGAAAGCGATCATTCATATTTGATGTGATCTTCCGATAGCGGATGTAATCAGCAATTCGCAGTTTAAAGTTTCGGAATGTCTCGTACAGCTCCCTGATCAAGTGCAGTGGCACACCATAGTTCCTGGAGAAACCAAAGTGTAAATAACCAAACTAATAATAATAAATACAAAAAAAAATTCCAATTGTAAATAATGTATGGCACCAGAACGACATAGCTCAAAACCATTCATAATAACATACTATAATTAAGGTTCTTGCTTTTGCATAGTTGTTAACAAGGGATGCATATACATAGAGCATGTCTACACGATTAAGGCCTGCACCTTTATACTTGTTGATGTAGACAATCAACAATAAGATAGATTATAAGTGTAAGTAGACAAATAATGGTAAAAGAGCCCCATAACTTGATAACATGGAATTGTCTTTTAAGAGCTTAAAGTGAACACATAAATGCCAATGCAGGCTTAAAGTGTACGAAACCAAAAGTGGGTTAGAATACTTACACAAAGATTACGAGGAAAAAGCATAGATACATAGATAAGTGCAGCAAGTCACGGATAAGCTCCAAATAGAACGTGTACACAGCTTTTCTTTCCCATTGTCCTTCCATAAGCATGTCACTGACATAGAACACATATTTGACAAATGTTGATATTGTCGTCGTTGCTAATATCATGTACCTGAAAATGACCAACGAGATTAACCAATGAAAAATGAGCGCCTAAGAAACCGGATTTGAAAAGACATGGCAGAAATCAATGATTTGCAAACAGCATGATGATGAATGATATTTGATGCACATAAAAATACAGGCATATTTCATTTGCCAGGAGTTTCGCCACCTTTCTAATATATATATATATATATATATATGGGTGGTTCAAATGTGAACCACTTTTTGGTTGTGAACGTGAGGACAACCGAGAGCGCGACACGTGGCGGATGACTAGGCGCCACGTCAAGTCCACGATGGATGACTAGGCGCGATTCATGGGAGGGCATTGAATTAAAGAGGGGGACCACACTCAAAGCCGCCACATGTCGCGCTCTCGGTTGTCCTCATGTTCACAACCAAAAAGTGGTTCACATTTGAACTTTCCTCTATATATATATATATATATATATATATAGGGATAGGTTCAAATGAAAACTCAAATTTGATCGTGAACTTGAGGACAGCCGAGAACACACCACGTGTCCTATCGGGCTCATATTAAGTTTAAATAATACAAAATTATTCAGATTGAATATTATGCAAAATTCAAGGTGAATGATACAGTATTCAGACTGAATAATATCTAATACAGTTTTATTCAGTCTGAATATTGTATTATTAACCTTGAATAATGCATAATATTCGGTCTGAATAATCCTGTACTATTCAGACCGAATATGTCACGTGACGCGCTCTCGGCTAACCTCACGGTCGCAATGAAAAATGAGTTTGCAGCCAAACTTTCATCGATATATAGAGTTGAGATTAACGCCAGAAGCTTGAAAGCGGTTATCAATTGTTGGATGAGAAATGAATGCACATTAGGATGAGATGCACTAGATCAATTCCCTTTTAAAGCGCAATTCATGGGAGGGCATGAGATTAAAAGAGATCAAGGGTTCAGATCCACTTCTCATACTTCTCGCCATTAACTTAACTTTTTCACACGATCCTTCGCCTAATATGTATATATAGACATATACTCATAATACAATGCAAATAAGTAAGACTAATTGACATATATGCAGCAGATGCAGGCAATACTTCCAAAATCACCAGTTCACCACATATGGCACACACACAAAATTAATGCTGCTGGTTCCTGAGCAATTTGATAACAACCTTGCCGAACCAATTCAATTGATAAAATCTCTTCAAAATGACCTAAATTATATATATAAAGATGCATAGATAACGTTAAAAGACATTAAATAACTTACTCGAACGAAAAGAAGAGGGAAACCGATGCTACACGGGTTTGTATCAAGTACTTCACTGAGTTATACAAGAAAAGAGAGTCAACAAGAAGAAGGAATCCCATGAAAGAAACAATCCGGATGTGAGATAACATCGGCACAGTTGGAGTTGTTTCAATGTATTCAACTCTCTTTTGAGCCAACCAATGCAACGACTTGATAAGCAAAAGAGCAGTAACCATGGCAAGAAACATAACAGAGAAATCCTGCCGAAATATAGTAATGGCAAAAAGGATTTCCATAACTTCTCGCCATGACTGCTCATTCAGTCTCTCAACCTCCGCCTCTCGAAGAGAGCCAAGAAATATTCGTTTCGTTAGCTGCCACATAATGCACATGATCACCAAACCCATATTGAGAAGAAGCACCAAACAGACTTTCGAGGTAGATAAATAAACTGTCGCTGGGTAGAACTGCCCTCTACTACTGAAGGCATGATAAATTACAGCCAGTGTGGCAACCACACTGAGTCCAGCATATGTCTGAAGCCTCATCATTTTGCTGTATCCACTGTCACACCACAACATATAAAATTAGCTTCTCTCAAACAAAAGGCTAGCATGATAGTGTTTAACCAACACCCATGGTTCAACTAAATTTTTTTCCCAAGTTTCTAGATGGTCCTCTTTGGAATGTTGGCATCTGCCAATTAACAACCCACTGAAAGATGCTTGTAATTCAGGGACACTGAACCAGAATCAAGGCCTTAGTTATCATGATACCTACCAGTTTGCGAAATGGCATCGGAAGCTATAGAAACACAAATTCTACCATCTAATTCAAACGTTTGCTATGATTATTTGGGATTGGCATGCAAATTGCAAAGTAAGAAACCTCAAAATCTGCCAGAGATTATCTACAAATTACGTACACATAATTTCAAAATCACACGTAAAATACTCATTTCAAGGGGGATAAAACCGGCTAACATGAAATAATTGCAGGTTACTTCACGAGACATCATAAACATTGTTCCTTGGCAATCACATTTACGTTAAACAAAAGACATTAAGAAACCACTACGAACACAAAAAAACCAAAAAACAAGTTAAAAGTTAAAACCCTAAAAATCACAACAAATTGACATGAAGCCATCTTTAAATCCACGATTACGGATATAATCAATCACACAGACCTAGAATCATAAACGTACGGTAACAACAAACCCTAAAATCAACCTTCAGAAGTTAAAAAGCAGTTCGATTTTTACCTGTTATGAAACAATCGATTCTGTGTACCTTCTGCAAATTGGCTTTTGTGTTGTTAATACGATCAAAATCCCCTAAACCAGAAGGCTAATCGTACCTCAAATCATTCGAATTCAAGATGAAATTGAACAAAATTAGGGGTTTGAAAATTCGAGAACCCAGATACGGATGCAGATCGGGGGAAAAACACACAGAGGACGAAAACTCGATAAAATTAAACGACAAAAAGGAGGGGGTCTATTTCTCGTCACCGCTGCAGGTTTTGGCCAATTGTTTCTTTCCACGTGGACCATGTCCTACTCGGCTGCTCTTGCTGACGTGGCATGGAGGTTTTGTTATTTTTTTTAGGGGGAATTGCATCTATATCCTTACAAAGTTCAAGTAATTACACCTATATCCTTACAAACTTTTAAATTACATCTATATCCTTATAAAACTTAAGTAATTACACCTATATCCTTATACCTATTTTATTAATTTTTAAAATCATTAATAAATATCTATAATACAATATAAATGTTAAATTCCCAATCTATCCTTTCCCTCCCAAATTAAAATCCCTTTCTAAATCAAAATCCATCAAATTATTCCTTTCCCTCCCAAATCAAAATCCCTTTCCAAATCAAAATCCATCAAATTTTTCAACATCATCTTCTTTGTTGATCAAGAAAATGTTCTTCTTCTTCCTAATCACGCGACCCTTCTTGAAACTTCCTTCTCGCTCTCCATTTCTTCCCCCTTTCTCTTTTCACTCAATCGATCTCACAGATAGACTTCTTCTCTAATCGGCCTACTCCATCATCTACATCCAAATCGGCGACCAAGAAAATGTTCTTCTTTTTCTTCCTAATCACACGACCTCTTTTCTTTATACCGACGATGGCCGAGCTGTAAGTTATGGAACCCCCATGAACGCTCCCGTTACCAGTGATAATGGTGTACCTGTTGTTGTCACCGGCGAACATGATGTTCTTCATATCGTTTGCAATCTGGATGTTTTCGTTATAGACACCGGCTTGTATGTATATTATAAATCTCTTATCCCCACGATCGATACTTCTGGCATAATCAAGAGCCGATTCAACAAAAGAGAAAGGGAACTTTTTGTAGTTTTCATGCTTAAATTCTTCAAATTTATGGGAACTTGGTTTCTCTTGGAGGTAAGAGCCTCTCTGTAATCATGAGTTGTAATACTCCTTTGGCAGTTTGGCTATCTGACTTTGTGTATCAACCTTTTTGTTTTGTAAATCTATCATTGTTTATTCATTCTCGTACAAATTAATGGTTTCTGTATTTATAATACTTGAAACATATGCCTTGTGATTTACTTGGTTTTCTCTAAAGCTATATATATCTATATACATATATCAGTTGGTGTGATTGTTTTGTTTGACATTTGAAGCATGAGGAAGTTGTAGTTGTATGTAGATGAATGAGATCGGTTGAGTGAAAAGAGAAAGGGGGAAGAATGGAGAGCGAGAAGGAAGTTTCAAGAAGGGTTGTGTAATTAGGAAGAATAAGAACATTTTCTTGGTCAACAAAGAAGAAGATGTTGAAATTTTTTGATGGATTTTGATTTGGAAAAGGATTTGATTTGGGAGGGTAAGGGTGGAATGGGGATTTAACATATAATTTATATTATAGATATTTATTAATGATTTTAAAATTTGATAAAATAGGTATAAGGATATAGATGTAATTACTTAAGTTTTGCAAGGATATAGATGTAGTTTAGAAGTTTGTAAGGATATAGATGTAATTACTTAAGTTTGTAAGGATATAGATGCAATTCTCCCTTTTATTTAAGTATTTTAATTTGGTTGATAACGATATTGTTAGACTAATGTCGATATCATGTTATATAAAAACATTTTTAAATACTCGTTATGGGCTAGAGATCAAAATGAGTGATGGAGATCGAGTAGGAGAATCAAGTCATGTTCGAGATATAGGTTACGGATTGTATTGTTATGTTTTTTTTATGTAGATAACTAAATGAAAATTGGTTAAAGAAAATGATCTACAAGTTCGTTTTAGTTATATGAACCAAAGAGCAAATTAGCAATTGTGATCAAAATAAGTGTGATCATGAACGGTTGTAAATGATTTGAGTGAAGTTAGATTCGACAATGATATTTTAAGCGTGTCAATATGTATGCATCGGTTTGGTCCTTGAGGGTTAGACTCATTTTACCATTCACCAAATGACATGAAATAACCCGAATTTCTAATTAATATTGGTTGGATGTAATTGAATTTAGTGGATATCTAACAATAATATTTGGTGGATGGAACCAACCCGTCCAAATCATCGATTGAATTGGAACAGATCAGATCTATTTCCCACTCTTAGTTAGATCAGATCAGTTAGCAAAATCCAACATTCAATTGATGATTAGATCGGTACAGTTCTTCTTACATCCAATAAATGTCAACCAATAAACAACCTTACTTAGTGTTATTGGATGAACATGCTCAAATCCCCATTATTGTTTGATAGATAGCACCTCATAGCTATGGGGTTTCCACTTGATTTTAAATAGGCCTTAAATATCTATCTCTTTAGAGTATTCAACAAAAGAAGAAAAACCATAAAAGAAACAATATCGTCACTTTTGATGAATCATGTTCAGCGAACTCAACATCTTATCAGAAAAACGAGGAGTTGAATCAATGGGTTATGTCTCACTACGGAAAACTTGGTGCATCCTTCAACGACAAGCTCAATATAATGTTAATAATGCAATTGATGATCCACCTATCATCATTCCCGTTACGAATAACAACAAAGTTGAATCCTCTTGCTCGCTTGATTCCACTACCCCTATCCCTTCTTATGAAAATGGGAATAAGAGCAATGGCGCCAAAAACAACGACTGAGGTGAACTGTGAGATTCAACTGGAAAATAGAACCAGGCGCAAGTATACACCTTGAACTACTGTCGTCCCGTAACAAGTAATAATGGTAAGTAAATACCAGATATCGTTTCCACAGAGAAGGAATAATGCAAGAGTCTTTTCAGTTGTTGGTAAAGCAGTTAAGGGATGATTTCAGATGGTGAATTCGAGGATTTTAACCGATGCTTGTTTTAGCAAGTGGTGAGTGAGTGTGTTTGTAAAATCTATTGGAGAAAAAGAACCCAGGGTGCAGGTAGTAAAGAGATACAAAAAGGGTTGTTTGTAGTTTAAAGATGCTTTATAAAACTGTGAAACCACTGGCTAGACGGCCGACCACAGTGCACACTGGTCAACATGCAATCAGGTGTGATATTAGTCACTTGCCCTAGCACAACCAGTGTTACCTTTATCGCCAGATAAAAACCATATACAGACTACACATATTACTACAGTTATTCTCACGTTACCCTTAACTCTGAAAGTTAATGCATTTTCATAAGCCAGACTAATCCAACTTAATCTTCAATGAAACGCTTCAAATCCCTGCAATGAATAGTTTAGCACTGTAATATTGTTCTCACGTTACTGCATTTGTTTTAACGTAAACCTTAACTCTGAAAGTTAATGCATTTTCATAAGTCAGATTGGGCGTCAATCAACCTAACTTAATCTTCAATGAAACGCTTCAAACTCCTGCAATAAATAGTTAGCACAATAATACAAAATTGCATCTAGAACAATTACAACTACATTGCACTCAATATTTCCCCACACCCCAAGCTCAAGCTTTTAACTCATAACTTGGAAATGTGAATACTGGAATAATGACCAGTTGGGAAAGCTGGCAAGAAAAGTAAATGGGTGGTAATTACTTACACAATACGTTCCCTTCTACGAGAGAAACAGAGTGTAAGTAATCCCAAAAGCAGTAAAATAAATTGCAGTAAATTAAAGTACTGGATTAGACCAGTAGAATGCAGAAATGTAAACACTGGAGTGACCAGTAAAGACTGGATTGACCAGTAAGTTGCAGAAAAGTAACTGACAGTAAATTAAACACTGGATTTATGACCAGTAAAATTGCTGGAAAGTAAATTGCAATAAAAGTAAATTGGTAATTACTACACAATACGTTCTCTTCTGAGAGAGAAATAGAGTGTAGTAATTCCAAGAAGTTAGGAAATTAGCAGCAGTTAGCAATTAGCAGGTAAATAAAATACTGTTTAGTTACTTGGAACAAAAGTCTTGCTTGTAAGGATTTTGGGAGACAAAAGTACTACTAGAGTACACTTAGGGGACAAAAAGTACAACAAGTACTTACACATGTACTTGAAATGACAAAAGCAATCCTAGGTTGTACTTGTAACTTGGAATTGAAGCAACCAATTTTTAACAGCTAAATTACTAACAGGTATTTTGAAAACACTGAGTTTGGTAGTTAAAACACAATACGTTCTTTACTAAGAAAGAATTAGAGTGTAAAACAACTCCTAGGAAACAAGAAGATTTAAAAACTACAAACTTTGGATTTTTTTAGAACAAGAACACTTTAAGATCAAAAGCTGGAACTTTAACAACAAGAACACAACACAAGATGATTTTCCAAAAGATTACTGGATTAAAAACTACTAAGAACAACAACAACAACAACACTAGTTTAAATGCTTAAACCCGTAGGGAGATTAAGACACAAACTAGGAAGATCAAAAGCTTACACTACTAAATGTTTTGAAACCGGAACCTTAAGAACAGAAAATTAAATCTAAACAGCAGCTAAGAACTAAAGAGTAGTGACAAGAGAAACCAAATCACTAGAAAGTGATATGGATCAAGTGTAAGGAATTAAGGTTACAACTACTTGGTATTTATAGCAAAATAAAAGGCTTGGAAGAGGGAGACAGCTGTAAACAGGCTTGATTGTCTGACAAAAGCAACCCATGGGTCAAAAGTCGGGTCAGATCCAAAAGCAGTTCCTTGAATCAAAAGTAATGAGCTGGCCCAGAAACCTTCCTTCAGCATTCCTGCAGCAGTCCGGTGGCATTCCTATAGCACTCCCAAAGGGCTGTCCTGCAACTGCTCCTTTCCAAAGCCTGAAAAATAATGAAATAACACTAATTAACTACTAATTTACACATTTATGCACATAAGTCATGAGAAATGAAATTATGGTAAAAACAGAAGTAAACTAGACTCAATTGCTAACTTTGGGCAAAATAAAGACAAAATTAGACACTAAAAAGACTCAATAAGTGGCAACATTTAGACACTTATCACCTCTTTATGAATTGGTTGCAGAATCTGATAGATCCTCAAAACACACACAAAAAAAAAAACTTTGATGCAAATGCACATCTTGGCATATCGTCGTCTCTTGTCTAAGTAATAACGGCAAGATACTAAATATCGATCCACAAGAAAAGGTTGGCTGTGGTCTCTCATGGGAGTAAGTCTAGTTTGTAAAATCTAGTTTCAGATGGCAAATTTGAAAAAATGGTTTGGATGGTTTGTTGATTAAACAAGTCAATTGTAAAAAGAAGCAAATGGTGTAAAATTAATTGAGATGTGACCAGTCAGCTTGGTTGGTTTGCTGATTAGGCCAAGTTAATTGTAAAAAGAATCAAATGGTGTAAAGTGAGTTATTGTGAACAGTCGGCTTGATAAAAAAATTATAGCAGTCTTGTATACTCCAAAAAGGTTAACACATTTTCAAATGAACATAATATTCAATGAATTGTTAAAAACTCAGGGTAATGCAACGAGACTTTAAACTATATTATATACAGCTTCTTACCAGTTACTGACTGTGATCTCAACATCACTCTACACCCCGAGGTTGTCAACCTGATATTGCTTGATTTCTTAGAGAATATATAGCAAGGGTATTGGAGATACTCTAATAAAACTATATGGAATATATTTACACATAAACACTTTTGTAATTATCATCATTACACTTTTGGCATATACTTTAACTATTCTCCTATAATAACGATTAATAGTCAACATGATATCGTTTGAGCTTTCATTATCCAATAGCCGAATCAAAGCACATCTATTATTTGTGTGTGATCATATAGATTAATGTACCCCTTTGACATTATTATTGTGTGACATTAGTCATAGGCATATGAAAACTTACAAACTAAATATTAAATTTGTTGTCCCATTTTTTGTACAACATTTAACTAGATAAAACAAAACTTGAATGAAATAATAGTTTTTTTCCGGTAAAATAAGGAAGCCATAATTTTTTTTTTTACTAAACTTCTTGTATCAAATTACTTTTCTAAAATCATCTCACTCGTCTATTATCCCACATGTATACCATACAAATACCATAGAATCAATACATTTGAAATATTATAAGATGAATTTATTTTTGACATGCGTAATGGGCTAACTCAGAAGAGGCCTAATTTAGCAAATACATGGCCAATTCATCAAAGCCCTGCTATGATTAGTAGACTCAATTCAAGTTGGATAAAAGAACCAATAGTAAACTACACTTTTAGTCCCTCTAGTTTGTCAAAATTTATTACTTTGTTGGTTTTTCAATTATGTCTTTCACCCCTTTGGTTTTAATTATGTTTCCCTCCTCGTGTTTAAAACTAACGACGTTAATTTTTTTGGGTTCAAACTCCCCCATCCACCCTTGGGCAAATATATCAAAATTCACATATGAGGGGATTTTTTTTTTTTTTTTGAGGAGGAAGGTGTTGAGGACTTTAGGATAATAAAACTTCCTCTAAACTCTAGCTTCGGGGATGAAAAGAAAACTTAAACCCTAAATACATTTTGAGGAATTTTAAGGACATTAACGTTAGCTTAGTCAAAACATAACATACACGAGCTTTAAAAAATTTCAATAAGATTTCAAATCAATCACTTGTAAGCTCAAACTTGACGCTTTATGCCTTTATATTTGCAAATTTATTTGTATACTTAAACCTAACCGAGCTCGGATCAAATCTAAATTCTAATATCATAAAAGTTCAATTCATTGATCATGCTAATTATATCACAATAATATGCCCAAAGATGAGGCATGTGGTCATAAAACAACCACATGGAAAGTCTTTGTCACTCAACATCACCACCCATCTAATTTAAAAAGTTCAAATTGCATTAAACATGTGTTTTGAAGATAATTATTTAATTATTATAACTTGAATTTATAATAATTGATTTTAGTGGTTGAAAACAAGAATTTTGATAAAGATAATCTATTATATAAAAATTTAATACAGTTATAAAAATTTGTAAAAGATTGGCACATTTTTAGCGCAAATCAAATTTATTGGATTAAAATTGGGTTAGATTCAAAGTAATCCAAACAATCCAATCAAAGTTTTCTTTTTAGATAAATCTTTATATTTAAAGGCATTTCAAAAATTTCTATTTTAATAAATGGTTTAAAAATGTTGTTGAAGCATTTTAAAAAGAGAAAAAAACATCAAAATTTTCTATTTTAACAATATTTCCAATGGAGGTTCTAAGAACCTCTTTTTTGCATCTTTTATTTGTTAGGGATTATGTGCAGAGTTGACAAACCAAGTGATTATATATCCAATGTTACAAGACACTTGAGGGTCACACCTGTGAGGACCTATAAGTCGAACAAGTTAGAATGAAACCCAGAAATGGAGAGTTAGGATTTATAATAGTATATTATAAATCAATTGGGTAATTTCAGTCAGAATTACCGAAGTTGGAGGATTATTAATTAATTAGGATATTATATATTTATTAGATAAATAAATATATAATAGTTAATTAATAAGGTTTTATATATATTAGATAAATATATAATTATAATTATCATATGCAAATTCTTTTCCAGCTATTTAAAAAGGAAAAGTGATTAGAGATAATTATAAAAGGGAAACTGAATCTCATACAAATTGTATTTTTCCTCCATATAAATAAGGCTTATGGGTTAAGGAAAAAGCTAAGCTTTTCAGCTAAGAGAATCAGTTTGAGTCTCCCTCCTCCTCTCTCTCTCCAAACCGGCGCAAAACCCCCTCCCCGGTCGGATTTCCGTTTTGGTTGTTCGGGTTTCATACAGTTCAACTAGAAGAACGTTCGTTGGTCGATCACCGGTGGACTATCATCAAGCAATCCAGGTAAATTGACCTAATCTAGTCTATTAGGATTAAAACTAAAACGATTAAAGATCATTAGGCTAATAATGGGTTTTTAGCTTTTATCGCTTCCGCACGATTAGATCGGAAACAGCGTGTTTCTGATCGCGTAGGTTTTATAAGTTTGATTAACCTATGTGATTTATCAAACCAGCGAGGTTCGTTAAATCTGTATTAATCCTCGAGTCAGTTTGATCCGAGGATACCCACAAAATCCCAACAGTGGTATCAGAGCCATGGTTATGAATCGTTTTAGTTTTTATCAGTTTATCTGTTTATGCGTGATCCGTTGTTTTAGCATATCAATCTTTATAAAAATCTGATTTTTATTGAATTGTTTACATAATTTTTTTTTTAGATTTTTGTATCAAATTGTTATTCGTACGAAAACCCGGAAAAGCCATCACCAGATCGGTGATGGCTGCGGTTGTGACACCACCACCGCACCACCAGCGTGGTGGTTGCGGATGGTTGCCGTGATCAATCACCGGCCAAACCGCGTAGGTGGTGGCGGCGATTTCGTGATTTCTCCGGCTGACCACCAGTTGCGTAAGGATGTAGGACCAACCACCGCACCACCGTTCGTGGGACGGTGGTATTCGATCGAGCCACCGAAGCCGAAAGCGGCGACGGTGGCGGTGGGGTTAATCAGAACCGCCGATAGGCGAGGGTGGTGATGGCGTTTGCGCCGTCGCTACTGTTAACCCCAATCGGCCGCCATACCACCGAGGTGGTGGCGGCGATATCGTTTGTATTAACAACCACCGGAGACGGCAGTGGTGGTGGCAGCACCACTGCTGCTGTCGCTCTCCGAAACGACCACCACTCCACCATATGTGGTGGAGGTGGTGTCAATTGACAATCACGGCCGCCGAATGGCGGCGCCGGTTCGATCGAAAGACAGCCACCACACCACCGTATGTGGTGGTAGTGGCGTCGACGGTTTTTATTGATCGCAATTACGGCGGCAACGACAACCGCAAGGCCAAACCACCGATTCGGTGGTGGCCAAGCGGCGATGGATGTGATCCAACCATCAGTTAGGTGGTGGTGGTCGACTCCACGGCTGCCATAGATAGGCGGCACCGGTCATCGAATCCAAACCACAACCACCAGAAGCCGCTCACGCGGCGGTGGATGGTGGTGATATCAACAGCAATTGATGATGGCCGAAGCCCGATCGCATCCAGGAACTAACCCGCGTCCGGTTTTGGCCGGATTACGGTAGTGGCAACGGACATTAGATCACCGGCCGCACCCCAGATCGGCGGTGGCGGCGTCAAGCCACGGCTGCACCACCAGCGTGGTGGTAACAGCGTGTTTCGGTGACCATGGCTCGCGGCGATGGTCGGAAGACCAAACCGCAACCGATGATCGCAAGGCAGTAGAGGCGGCGGTTCTTGACCGTCGATTGAACCTAGGGTTTTTCGTTTTTGGCCTAGTTGCGTTATCAGGCCCAAAAGCCAGTTCTTGGACCAAGTTGTGGCCCAAAAGAGCTCGTTTGGTTTTAAAGTTTTTCATCCGAAGTTATTTTCTATTTAATTTTATCAATTAGACCAAGTTATCCAAATCTGATGAACAGTTTTATAAAATTATTTTTTGGCCCAATATTTTACTGTTTCAACTCAAAAGCCAGTATTTCAAATTGGATCGATAAAACCTGTTTAATATATTTTTTGGATAAAAGGATTGTTTTTGGGCTAAAATGGTTTTAGGATTTATTGTTTATAACTCTCCTTTTAGATAAAAGCCATTCTTTAGTCTAAAGTTTTTGATTCATAAAACAGTTTGTTTTCCGAATCAGTTTGAAACCAAATTTTGCGATAATTGAGACAAGATAATTTTAACGGATCCAGGTTTATTTCTCGTAGTTATAATATTGCTTTTATTATACTGCATATATATATAATTGCGTGATTGGTTGAGTTCTATATATGGATTTCAGTTTGATTTTACATATATATATATACGTTATAGTATTTGCCAACTTAGACCCTTGACATATTTATGGGGAGGCATGCGTGCCATTTACAACCCCTTATGTAATAATGACCTTAGGATAGATATTTTATTCTTTCGGATAACGAGGCCAGTGGGAGCTGCTGAAATTCTTCATCTTACTGGAGTACTAACAAAACATGGCGAGGCCAGTGGGAGCTACGCGAGTTTTGAAGCGTTTGGTGAAGATAGGTCATTATTGGTCCCTAGGAAACGTTGGCAAAAACTATAATTGGCTGCTATATGATTAATTTTTGTTTAATTGCATGGTTGATTGATTATTTGTGATATCTTGTATATTAGTAGTTTTAAATAAAATTGTTATTTTAAAACTAGATTGTATCACAAAAGGTATATAGGTTTTAACAGTTTCTTTAAACTTTTCAGAACAATAGTTTTTGTTTTAAAACCTATAGATGATTGTTTTATATAAAAGGCAAAGTTGACAAAACAGTTAGTTTTAATCAACTAGGTGTGCTATTAAAACAGTTAGTTTTAATTAGCAAGTGATTTTAGAACAGATGGTTTTAAAATTACATGTATGTTTGAAACAGTTAGTTTAAAACGTAAGTAGCCTTTATAACAATCAGTTTTTCAAAAGCCTGGAAGTAAAGTTTTTTCCAAAACCCCGAAAATCATAGATCAGTAGTGCAACCCATCTAGGGGCACCTTCGGCGTAAAGTACATAGGCGTTGTAAGTGATCACACATTCAACGTCTGTGTTCAAACTGAAGCTGGAGGGGTTACATAACTCTGCGAATTATCTCCGGGTGGTACCGGCCAGAGTATAGTGATCAGGTCCCAAAATGGTGAGATCTGTTTTGGTACTATAATGTTCACCGGGTGGTACCGGGCCAAAAAGCACTTAGAGGGACTAAAACATGCACAGGTAGTTGCCATGGTCCCGAAAAGATCTAGGAGTCATGTCAGCTAGACATGATTGGTAAAAGTCCTTACCTACCGAAATAAATACGGGTCTGGTGGAGCAAGAACATTACGCACATCAGGACGTATGAAATAAGGATCCTAGTCCAATAAATTGATCATTTAAGGGTTTATTGATATTTTATTGGAAATTAATCTATTTACAGTTGCTAAGACCAAAAGTTTTATTTTGTGTAGATGGCAAGCACTGTTACCAGCACTAACAATCTTTCCCTCCGCTCTATCCTAGAGAAGGATAAGCTGACCGGCTCTAACTTTCTCGACTGGGAGCGCAATTTGATGATTGTGCTCAGACATGAGAGAAAATGGTATGTGCTTGAAGAGCCACTTGGGGAGGCACCTCCGGCAAACGCTCCGGCTGCTGCCAGAAATGCCCACAAGAAGCACTCGGATGATCTCCTTGATGTCGCCTGTCTGATGTTAGCAACTATGAGCCCAGATCTGCAAGCAGGGCTCATAAATACAAATGCTTATGACATGATCCGCCAGTTGAGGGACATGTTTCAGACCCAGGCTCGTACAGAACGCTACGATGCCACCAAAGCATTCAATGAGTGCAAAATGGTAAAAGGGACATCAGTAAGTGACCATGTCATGAAAATGAAACGGCACTTAGATCATCTGGAGAGGCTTGGTCATCCTGTTCCGTTGCAGCTGGCAACAGACACCATACTCAATTCACTGTCAGAAGACTACAGGCCCTTCGTAGTCAATTACAATATGAATAACATGGAGAAAACAATAGCAGAATTGCACTCCATGCTAAAGACAGCTGAACTGAATATGGGGAACAAGAACAAGACCAAGGATGTCTTGATGGTGAAAGACGGAGGGGTTAAAAAGAAGAATGGGCAAGCTAGCACCAGTAAAGGAAAAGGACCAGTCCAGGCCATCCAGAGTGCACCCAAGAAAGGCAAAGGCAAGGGCAAGGGCAAGAAAGTTAAGCCAAACAAAGCTAGGACCGAAAACCACTACTTTATATGCAATGAGATCGGTCACTGGAGGCAAAACTGCCCTAAGCGTCATGAAGCAGGTATGTAAACCTCAGAAAATTTATGATTGCTTTGACTTGTCACTTCTTACTTGTTAATTTACAAGTATACTGATACCTAGAGCAATTATTGCAGGAGGTCAGAAGTGAAATGCCCAGAGGTTGCTGAGGATCTGAAGTACAAGTTTATTTCAATATTAAGTCAAGATATTTTTGGATTTAAGTTTTAAAACAGCTATTTGTAGTTTTATGTTTTAAACAGTTTTTGGATGATTGTAATTTTTGAATTTATAATTCTATGGTTTTATTTTCAAAATTATTATCTTGACATTGAAATATCTGATTGTGCTTAATGTTCTTGAATTAGTATGATCCTAGATATTGCCTGTTATAGTTACTTCAATAAAACCTATTAAAATTGAAGTAATTTGTATAAAAACTATCAAAACACACGAGATTCTATAAGAATATGTTTTGAGAATAAAACATTTATGAATAATAGTTTAGTGATCAAAAGGGAGAATTTAGAATATTAACTCAGATAGCGTTAATAACAGTATTTCTAAAACTAGAAAGATTCCAAGTTCTGGAATCAGGATTTAATCAAATCCAATTGAGTTTTATAAAAGAAATTCTCAGAATTAACTAATCTAGTTTGATCAAGTTTATTATTCAAATGTTTTAAAGAGAGAATTTAGAATATTAACTCAGATAGTGTTAATAACAGTATTTATGAAACTAGAAAGATTCCAAGATCTGGAATTAGGATTTGACTAAATCCAGTTAAGTTTCATAAAAGGAAATTCTCAAAGTTCATTACTTAAAATTAGAATTGACTAATCAAAGTTTTGACTAAGTCAATAGTAAAATTTTGAGTAATAGTTAGTTTTTATATAAGTAAGTGGGAGCCCAATTTATTCTCTATCTAGTCTGAGATAAAGAATAAAAGGTGCAATTATTGATGTATCTCGGAATTCATAATCCAGGTAGGATAAGAATTCATAAGATATAATTTACCCTTTTAGTCAAAAGGATAAGAGTTTCAGGACCCATGAAACAAAGGTCGTGACTGACTTTGAAATCAATAATTAAAGTGTTGGATTAAAATATAGGATTCCAGTAGATTTGCCAGTATTGCAAATGGAATCTGATTTCAGGTAGAAATCATTCATCTACACAGCAACTAAGGAAAGTTGCAGTCTTACATATTCAGGAACTGGAAGTTAGTCCAGGTCTCCAAGTTCATGGAATATGATAAAAGCCTAGTTATTGTTTTTATAAGGTGTTTGCAGAACAATAATTAGCAGATACAAGTGGATCATACAAACAGACTTGTATTATTTGGTTGTCACTTTGATTAAAATGGTAAACTTTAATCAAAGGGTTTAAACTGAAGATAGGTGATACTTCATTTTAGACCAATTTTTAACAAACGTTAAATAGATATTATGAAAGCTATTAAAGAAAAGACATTCAATCTTGTTATTATTACAGCGTGTAATATGGACTATACAAGATTGATTTCTTTATCACTTTCACATTTTGCATGTTTTAATATATCCAGGAATGAAATCAGTCTCCGATTTTTCATTCAAAATCTGTCCGTGACAACTTATCATTGTGGGAGCATGATAAGGTGTTAAAGTCATTGTGAACTTTTAGGGAGTTATAATCAGTTGTTGAATAACAGCTACAAGTGTTGTAGACTAAAAGTTGCACAGATATTTGATAGAGTAGCAAATATCGGACGTGATCCGCGGTTGAGATTACTTCTTGGAGTGAAGTCATAAGTGAATCTCACAGTGGTTGTCCCTATCACCTGAGGTATCTGATTTGACATCATGAGGACTACTGAATTCTTAGTGCACTCAACCGCTACGCCGTAACAGGGTGGCTATAAAGAGTGTAACTAGATTCAGCGGAAGCCGTGGTGTCAAAGGCAGATATGCAAGATGGGATTTGCACCTCTTCTCAGAAGAGAGATATTTCTGGGCCCATCTTGACTGACTAAGTATACTGATGAAGTGCATGGCCATGCCCAAACGAACTGATTAGTTCTTTGTCGTTTACCTATCAGTAAGAGTCAGATAATCAAGAAAACAGAATCTTGAGTATTTAGAGTTGACACTTTCCAAGCTCATACTCACAGATGAAATATCACGATGCAAAGGGAAAAGCCAAGATATACCCAATCAATGAACAGTAGTTTCATAGATACTATTTCCTTACGGAATATTTATATCACCAGTCTGAGTATAAGAGTTCTTGTAACCTGGTCAGCCTAAGTGCCTGTCTAAGGGCCTCCTTAGGTCCGTATAGTCAAAGGTGGTATTGCCAACTTGCACAAGTGGGAGTCTGTTAGGGATTATGTGCAGAGTTGACAAACCAAGTGATTATATATCCAATGTTACAAGACACTTGAGGGTCACACCTGTGAGGACCTATAAGTCGAACAAGTTAGAATGAAACCCAGAAATGGAGAGTTAGGATTTATAATAGTATATTATAAATCAATTGGGTAATTTCAGTCAGAATTACCGAAGTTGGAGGATTATTAATTAATTAGGATATTATATATTTATTAGATAAATAAATATATAATAGTTAATTAATAAGGTTTTATATATATTAGATAAATATATAATTATAATTATCATATGCAAATTCTTTTCCAGCTATTTAAAAAGGAAAAGTGATTAGAGATAATTATAAAAGGGAAACTGAATCTCTGTTGGTCCCAAGTAGGTGACCTTCAAGTAAGGATAGTGTTTGGGATTATAGAAGGGGGGAGGGGGTTGAATATAATCACACAGTTTTCTCACTTTTAAATTCTTGTTTTATAAACAATATGAATTTACAGATTGTTGCGGAAATAGAAAAGACAATTAGTCTAAACTAAACAATCTAAGTTCTTTCACTATGCACTAAGTGAGAAGAGAATAAAGAAAGAAGATAGAGGGAAAAAGAGAGAAAGGACTTGAGTATTTTAGGATGAAGAAGAAGTGCGGAGAACATCTCTTCACGTCCTATTTATACTCCATGCATTAAATGCATGCAGACCTACTATTGTGACGTGTCACAATGTGAGTGGTCTGTTGTACTATTTACTATAAACAAATACTCTTTGCATGGTGTGCAAAAGAGGATGTTTGTAAACAGTTGCCTTATGGTCTGATAAGTACGGAGGGAACAGTAAAGTAACTGCCCTTATGTACTATTGTGTCAGAAAAGGCGAGTTATCCTTTTGTGCATTAGACTAAGACATTGTTCTAATCCTTCAGGATCAGGATACTGATCAGTGACTAGAGTCCTGAAACTGGGGACGTTCAGGGTCACGTGTATCCTGATGAATCTTCAGGATGTCATACGATAGTGAACAGACTGCTATCACTGAGTTCCGTCTTCAGATCACGAGCATGCTGTTCCTGTCATCAGCTATTTCTTCGACGTCGCTGATGGTTCTTTTTGTATGATCTTAATGTCTTCAGGAGGAGGTCTTCACTTCAGTTGAATAGGATCAGTAGACTGCAGAACAGACTCGTTAGTCTCCTGATCCTGATCCTGATCTATAAAGTTAAGTTACAGCATAAGTAACATGGAATAACACTGAACAGACTCAGTGATAATTCCTCAAGCTATAACAGAAGTAAAAACCTATTCACTAAGTAAAGATTCAGGATCATTATCATTTCATCAGGTCTTAGGAGAGCTGGATCAACAATCTCCCCCTAAATGATAATGATAAGACAACAGAGTAATTGTCTTAATCTAGAAAAGTTAGAAATAAATCTAAGTCTAGAACTAAACAGTAGGAAATAGAACTCATAAAGGTACATGTCCCATTTACTGTTTTGAGGGATCTTTTTCAGTACTATGATGGAATGAAGTACAATGCACTGAATTGCATTCTCATTAATCTCATTAAAATATTACAAGAGTAAGGAAAATACAATAGTACATGATAGAAGTACTGAAAGAAAAAAAATTACAAGACAACTAACTATCAGATTCTTCGCTAATGTATTCAGTCTTGACGCAAACAGGAACAGGAGTTTCGCTGAAGGCAAGTCTGTGATCAAGTATAGCTCTGACAGTGCGGATGATCTCTTTGTTGTCTGGATTTTTCTTATCTTGTTGTGCAGTGAAGAGAACTGTCAAAAGATGTTCATAGGGCGCTATGTGTAGCTCACTGAAGCGCTGAAAGCGTAGGATTGAGTTATTGCTAACACATATGCCATGAACAGGTTCTCTGATTACTTGTCCTTCAGATAAAGAGATTCCAGGAGGGAATGAAAGATCAAGCATCGAGAGGTCCAGAGGTTTAACAACCATTCTGGGAAGACAGGGAGTTGGTCTTCTTGTAGAGGTGCCTGCAGATCTTCGAACAGGCTGCTGAGATGAGAGTGGAGAGTGATGGAGCAGGTCATCAGGTATTTCGGTTGTCCTTCTGATGCGAGCAATAAGTCCTTCAATGACTTCTTCTACTTCAGCCCGATAGTTCTTGTTGGCTTTGGGAAGCAGGGATCTGATTTCGTTCCACTCTGACAAGTTGTAGCGATCTAACTTGTCCAGAGTGTGCTCTACGTCCTTTACTCCAGAGCGTTTGACTGTGATCCAGGTTTTACCAGGATTACCTTTCTTGCCTCTTGATCGGCGAAGATGGATACCTGAGATGGCAGCACCATGCTTTCGGAGGTGCAACCGATCTCTGCACCAGTCAAGCTCAGCATTCACTTCTCCAGTCTGTATTTCAGCATTTTTGTTGAAGACCTTCAGAACAGCCTTCTGTGCAAGGATAGGATCCGCACTTATTTCAGCATCTTCATCTACAAAATCCGATGCAAGCCTTCGAGCGGCTTGGGCAGAGAGGAAAGCTTCCTTCTGCTTCTTATTATGCTCTAGTTGAGCCTGTACAGCCTCGTTGTACTCCTCCTGCGAGAGATAGGCGAACTCGGAGTCACAAGAGGTACGAAGAGGAATTTTTACTCTTGTACTCTCGAGTCGCTCTATCACGGCGTCTAAACGCCCATCCCTGTCAATGGCAAAGGAACTGTCAGGGTAGTTTTCACCTTCAGATCTAGGAGAGTTTGAGGGAGGTGATCTGGGTGAAGAAGCAGGGGTAGAGTAGTCATCAGAGATGAATTCATCATCTGATGAAAGGCATATGGTTTCAGGGGTGGCTCGGATTTCAGGGGTTCGGGATGAAGAGGCTTCTTGGTTGAAACGGGTTGTAGGACGGGTAGAAATGGTTTCTTGGTTAAGGGGTGTGATCCTGAAGGTCATTTTAGCTAATTTAGCTCTGGTCTGCTCATTGGGACTATTCTCCATTAGGCGAATAATGTCACCAGTGACAGAGCCAAAGTTGACATCGTGAGTTTCAGGATCGGCTTGGGTATTGGGTTCAGGTTCAGGGTGATAGGTGAGTTCAGGAGTTGGTTCCGGAGAGGGTAGTTTGGGAGGTTGGTAGATAACCATTTGAAGGTTATTAGGAGGGGAGTCTTCAGGTGAGGAATCTAAGGTGATTGTTTCAGGGGTAGGTTTGGATTTAAGAAGAGTAGAAATAGGTTGGTTATCAGAGGAAGAGGGAGAGGATGGTAGTGGAGACATACCAGAGGCATCAGGGTTCTCCCCCTGAGGTTGTGCGAGCCCTGGAATGGGCGCAGAGGCAGCAGGGACCTTCTCGACGAAGATGTCATCGTCAACATCATCATCATCTTCATCATCATCATCGTCGTCTTCATTATTCCCCCCGTCTTCAGCGGTTCTCCAGTTTGTGGAGGGGGAATAGGCAGAATGGTCTCGGGGCTGTCTCTCCCCCTCAGCAGGTGCCTGAACTAAGGCAGCTGTTGAGACACTCCTTTGGAGGAGAGAGGCCATGTCGCTGAGGACCTTGCGCTGTATGAATGATGAAGAGATCAGGGACTGCAAGACCTCCCTGTCCGCCGTTGTGAAGGATGGAGGCGGCGCAGGAGCAGAGGTGAGGGCGTTGACAGCAGAGGAGAGCCCTTGTACCTGCTCCTGGATGGCGCGAAGGGCGGCTTCCTGAGCATCCAACCTCTGAACCACCGTTGATTGGAAGGTGGTGAGAGAGTTGGTGCTGTTGATGATCTCTGTGGAGAGCGCAGGGAACGCCGTGGCCTTCAGGTCATCAATGGATGCCTGAAGGTTGGTGGAGGAGGAGGCAACCTGTGAAACCTTGTCGTGGATGTTATCCAGACAAGGGATGGACAGGGTGACGGCCGTGGGCGGCGGAGTTGCGGCGATGGCAGCAGCAGAGGCACTGGCGGCGGCGGCTTCAGCAGCGGCTGCAGCAGCTTTAGCAGCAACAAGTTCCTGTTGTAAGGACTGGAGCTGTGCTGCATGCTCTTCCTCCTTCTGCTGGAGGGCAGTGCGGGCCTCGTGCAGGTTCCTCTCAGCGGACTGCCTGCGTAGTTCAGCTGCGTTCAGCTGATGCTCGGCATCCGTGAGGATGAAGTCGTTGAAGGGGTCATCCTGATGAAGATGCCCTTCAGAACCTGCTCCTAAAGAACCTGTAGACAGAGTAACTAAGTGAGCACTAGAAGACTCATTAGCTTTCATAGAAGAAGTAACAGTAATATATTGCTTAGAAATATTACCTGAGGCTTGGAGGGTATCAGGATGATTACCCACCAGATTCTCTGAGGGTTCGAGTTGAACCACCTCAGGTTCTTGTGTAACAGGGGCAGATGTAGAAGTATCTGCATTGGAAGAATGTTTAGACAAAGGGGATGGTTTATTAAAGAGCTGGGGCAGGGTAATGTAATATTTCTTACCAGCCGCCTGCGTCTTTTTCTTTTGCGCCCTAGCTTTGGCGCGTTTTGTAGGAGGTGGAGGAGTGACAGAGGATGGTTGGGGGCGCTTCTGGAGCGCAGAAGTTGTGGTTGCAGCTGGGGAAGTCAGTATTGGGTTAGCTACTGACATAGCATGCATAGAAGTAGAAGAATGAGGTTTGGAAGAGATGATAGAAAACGTACCTGTGGTGGGAGAGGTGGCTTGTTCAGCATCCTGTTCCTGAACTTGTTCAGGAATGACCAGGACGTCGGAGAGAGGGACGTCGTCAGGTTGGGAAGCAACCTGGTCCAGGAACCTAGGCCCGAGGGCGTAGTTGTTGGAGTTCCCGACCTTGGGGTAGTTTTCCCCCATATGCAGCTCCAGGACGGCTGAGAAGAACCTGGTGAAGGCAACGTTGGCCACCCGATTCTTGCTTCGGACCTTCCTCACCATGTCG
The DNA here is from genome assembly GCA_030169165.1 of Centaurea solstitialis. Lineage (NCBI taxonomy): Eukaryota > Viridiplantae > Streptophyta > Magnoliopsida > Asterales > Asteraceae > Centaurea > Centaurea solstitialis. The sequence goes on from CM058042.1 coordinate 19,951,742, forward strand.
TCCCAGATGGAGCGAGCATAGTCGAACTCGCGATTCTTGATCGCAGAGTAGACCATCTGCTGGATAACCATCGGGAACTGCTCCGTGCTCCCTGTTTTGCCCGATAAGCACAGGCCAAACGTGTTCCATATATAATAGAACACGGCGTTTAGTCCTGACTTATGGACAGTGGCTCCTGTCTTCGGTAGCAGGACGCCTTCCTTGTTGACAGGCCATCTGTAGCCTATGGCGTCCAGGAACTCGACGATCTCGTCGGCGGTGGGGACAGGAGGGAAGCGCTTCTTCTTGGGGAAGTTAAGCACGTTCCTGAGGGTTCCAAAACCAAAGGAAATTATGTTTTCCTTGATTTGGAACTTGATGACCTCGCGCAGGACACCTTTTGTGTTCTTCTCCTTGGCCACAGTGGCAGTGGACCACAGTTGTTGCAGCATGGGCTTGTTTGGCTTTGGGTCCAGAGTGAAAGTGTAGAACCCAGGTGTTGAGAAGAGTCAGAATCATCTATCTTTAAAATGCTTTCTAGTTTAGTTTCCTTCCTTTGTAAACAATCTTGTTTTGTTTAGCCCTTGTTTTGAGGTTTGGAACCTCGGGGGCCTTTGTTGACAATGTGTGTAACTTCCTTTTCCCTATAAAAGGAAAAGGATGTTTAGGGTTTTGTGGTTGGAATCCATATATTTTACTTAATTGGGCAACTTTTTCTCCATTGTTGAGTTTTATCAAAGCTTCATTGATTTCATCCTCTTGATTGGATTTCCATCCATTTCTTCTTCATTTTCATTGTTATAGGGACAACAATTGGTATCAGAGCCAAACTTGTTGATTCCTTGGCTTTTGGTTTGATTTCTAAAAAGTTCTAAAGGTTTTTCAAGTTTTGAGTTTTTCAAAACTTTTGGATTTTCAATCCAAAAGGTGTTTTAAAAGGGCTTAAATTAAGTGTTAAGTGATTCCCCATAGTTTTCTAAGCATTTTCCTACATTTTGGGGGTCTAAACACTGATTTTTAAGAGGTTTTTAAGTGTTTTTAAGAAATTTTTCGAGCTTTCTGTGCAGGTTTTCCGAATCGGAAAACTAGAGCTGAAATATCAGCTCAAATTTTCCGAGTCGGAAATTGCTCATTCTCCGAATCGGAGAACTCTCCTTTTCCGAATCGGAAAACTCTGTTTTCCGAATCGGAAAACGAGTCTCTGACTCGGGGTCTTGCTCTTGAGAAGTTTCTCGTTTCCTAGTCTCTTTTCCGCACCCACCTTTTCCGAATCGGAAAAGCTCATTTTCCGAATCGGAAAAGAGTGTTTTCCGCACCACACTGTTTTGAGCCAAATCCGAATCGGAAAACATCTGTTTCCAAGTCGGATTTCGCCTCTTTGAGCCGAAACTCTTGCCGTTTTGTTTCTCAAATTCGACACTAAGCTTGCTTTCAAAACCTTTACTTTTCCAGGCTTTCTGTGTCCCGAGGCGCTCGAAACACCAGCCTTTTCAACTCTTTTCTGTGTTCAAGCCAAGTGAATCTTTCAAGGAGGTCTCATTCCTTTCTTAGAAATGTCGAAGGAAATCCTGGGGATTGGCTCCGAAACTCGCCCTCCCGTCCTGGTGATGGGCGAGTACCAGCAATGGAAGCGCCGGATGATACACTTCCTAGACATGCTCGACGGAAATCTCATGAAGTCAATCCGTGAAGGCCCAATCCGACCAACTGTCACGGTTGCCGCTGTTCCCAAAACAGATACGTGTCCCGAACTTCCGTCGTATGTAGTCGAAAAGCCAGTTGAGATGTTCAATCCAGAACAAAGAGCCCGGCACCTCGTTGACAAGCGTGCACTGACCCTCCTGATTATGGCTCTTCCTAATGATATGTACGCAAGAGTGGATAGTCTGACAAACGCACGAGACGTTTGGTTAGAAATAGAGCAGCAAATGCAAGGAGGTGACACCGCTCTCGAGAGTCAAAAGGAAAGTGCCCTAAATGCTTACGAAGGGTTCAAAGCCAGGGAAACCGAATCCCTCACCGAGTCTTATCAAAGACTGAACGCCTTCGTGAATGATCTACGAAGACTCGGGATAGAGAAGTCAAAGTACGAGGTGAATGTTAAGTTCCTGAAGAACCTAACACCGGCATGGCAAAATCTGGCGATCAACTTGCAGCTGAGCCGAAATCTGGGGATTATGGGTCTACATGACCTTTTTAGCATGATGGTTCAGCATGAGGAATTCATCACTGGCGGCAAGTTCAAAAATGCTGTTGACCCTCTGGCACTCGCGGCAGTACCATGTGGAGGATCAAACTCAGCTCCCTTCCAGCATCAGCAATACAACAACTCATCTCCTCAGCAGTACAACCACTCACCACCTCAGCACTATCAGGAAAACTACAACCAGGAGTTCAACGGGAACTATGGTTCAAACTACCAAGAGTTCAACTCGAACTATAGTCCAAGCTATCAACATCCAGATGATCCGCTAATCATCTCAATCTCTGATGATGAACTCTTCCATGTGAATGAGTCTCTTGCCCTCATTTCTAATAGTGTACAGAAGCTGAATTCCAAACGTGGATACAGCAGACCTAGGGGATCTGGATACCCCAGTGGAGGAAGGATGGGGCAAGGCCGAGGTGGACACTACCAGCAGGAACGAGTTCAGTTTGGGAATCAAGGAAGAGGAGGATACCAGCAAGGGGACAGATATCAGAATCAGCATCCAGGAAGATACCGTGGTGATCAAGGCCAGTACAGGAAACAAGGGGAAGCTACAGAGATAACACCTACCTGGACTATCAGGGAGGTCCTGGAGATCAGGGAAATTGGAGAGGACAAGTCTCTCATATCAACTATCGCCAAAACCAGAGAAACTACACTCCTGAATCAGGATACATTGATCGTCAGGGATACAGCAGCGGGTACGAAGGTGGCCAAGATGGAAGACATGGAAGATTTGAAGGCGGTCAAGGTGGTCAGGGATATGGACAAGAACAAGAAAGGAACTACCGTGGATTTGAAGGACAAACTGATCACGGGAACAGAAACTATCCAGAAGGCAACCATCAGAGTGGTTCTTCCAGGCAAGTCCCGAGAGAAGGACATCATCAAGGTCCAGTTGAGATTGGTGATCAAAGGTTGAATGCTCCTCCAGCTCCGGTGAATAGTGGTACTCCTACCCCAGCTCCTCAAAAGACCGCTAGTGCCACTACATCCTGCTTCAAATGTGGCAAACTGGGTCACTATGCGAACAACTGCCCTGTCAGATACAAGGATGCTGCATACTTTGAGAAGAAGGCAGCATTGATGAGGAAGAAAGAGAAGGGAGTCGCTCTGCTAGTCGATGAGGAAAACTGGGTGTGTGAGGAAGAAAGCTCAGACGAGGAAGATCATCTTGTTGGGGGTCCGTGTTTGATGGCAGACTTCGAAGGACCTGAAGCTGTTGGCCCCAGCACATATCGAGACCTCGACGCTTCTGAGGTATCCACTATTCCTGACTTAACTGATGATGTGACAATGTTAGAATCTAGAATTTGTGAACTTGAGAGATGTCTCCAATCGGAACGATCTCTCGTCACGAAATTTAGAATCGACAGTGCCATATACAAAAGCTCTCTTGAGGACTTGACTATAGTGTACAATCGTGAGACTCTTGAGTCTAGCGTCAGAGAGTCCAATTTATCCAACAAACTCAGTTGTCTTCAGAAAACCCATGAGAAACTTAACAGTGACCATGGAGAGCTCCAAATAAAATTCCAGTTGCTTTCAGAAGAAAGAACTAGACTGTTTTCCAAAATTCAAGAGCTTGAAGATAACAACTTTAAAAGAGGACAATCTGAACAGACTTTGAGCATTCTTACGCAGCATGCCAACAAAAATCCTTTCTATAAAGCCAGACCCGGACTTGGACTGTCTGAAAACCATGTTTTAGAAAAGGCACCTTCTAATCTATACAACTTTGAGGACATGGCTGCCTCCAAACCCAAACCTGCCCTAGTAGGAGGACATGTGACCGAGGAATTTGTTAGACAGACTGTCACATATACCGAAGTTATAAATGGTGAGACCATAACCACGACCGTCAGTCCAACAAATAGCACCTCTAGCAGTCCACCCACTAGCCCTGCTCCCAACAAACCTATATTTGTCCCAGCCAGTGATCCAACCAACACTAAGTCCACATGGGAAGGCATCAAAGCTAGGACCCCTAGGGTAGCTATGCCGCCCATCAACTACTCAGACCTGAACACTAGTTATGACACTAGGAAGATGGATTTTTCAGAAGAGACCTTAGTTATCCCACCAGAGGATGTTTCCGCAACTAAGGGTCCCGACCTAGTCGAACTAGAAAAGGAAATGTTTGGACTTAGACTAAAAGCCATGGATCTGGACGCATGTCAACATCAAATACTGAATCTGAAAGTGCTTATTTCTGAAAAAGACAACTTGGTTCACACTTTGAAGAAAGACTTGATCGAGGCAAATGCCGAGAGAATTAGAATGTCTTCAGAGTGTGAGACCGCAGCCTCAACCTTTACTAATTTTCAACTCAAGGTTGCGGATCTTAAGGCACGATATGTTCTCCTAAATGTTCATTCAGAAATTACAAGAGAACTTGATCATGATGAAAAGATCAATTATCGTGTAGCCTTAACCAACCAACGTGTGTCGAATTCCATTTTGAAAAGAAAAGTCATGTACTTTGAAAACCTTTCAGACTCAGTTAATGATAGGACTACTCCACTCCTCAACCATCCAATAGTTAATTCCCAAACCAAATCTGTTACGGATCCAGAGGACTATTACACCTTACTGTCAGATGATGATGAACCCCTCGACTCACACCACAGGATAACTGAACCAAAGACTGTCCAGGATCCCAATGTTGAATACGATCTGAAGGTGTTCTTAGATGAAGGTGATGATCCTTCAGGCTTTATTCCAAAAAGGCCAAAATCTGTTTTTGTAAAACTGAAAGGTCTGTTGAGTCACGAGCTCCTGTTTCTGAGAACAGTAACCCTAAGGGTGAAAAATGTGTTGGTACTGACAAGGGGAAGTCAGTTAAGCCTCACGCACCCAAAGGACTCCAGAAAAAACATTCAAAGTCTAACGATGCTCGTAACTCAGCTAAACCCATTAAAAGTCTTGACCTTAATTCAAGCAGCTTTGAAGTGGGTGAGACCTCTCAGTTAAAACCAAAGCAACCTTTCTCTTCCACAAAACCAAAATTTTCAAAAACATCTTCTGGAAAGGGTGGCAACTCTTCTCCTATTAAACCGTCATCTAACTCACACCATGCTCGTAATGCAGATGGGAGGAAGAAGGATGGTGGACAGGAAGTGAAGCCACCGAGGAAGGATCACCAAAGAAGACCCAACTCTTTTCAAGCTTTCCCTAAGCAGCATAGTCCTAACCGTGCGGGTCTTGGCTATGCTCCACCTAGTGTAGGAATTAATTCAAACATGTCTGTAAAACGTAATCGACATTTAACTCATGCTTTTGACTCTCTGCGTAATGACATGTGCTTTATGTTTGACAATTTTCTGCGCTATGGTGTTTATAATTCTTTTATGCTGATGTGCCTAAAATCAAATCTCGCAAGAGAAGAGGGAGAAAAAGAGGAAAGGGGAAACCTTCCTCGTCAGTGCAGTCCCCTAAGCCTAAGGAGAAATCCGAAAAGGAGACTGCATCGACCAATTCAATTGTTTCTGACCCTAAGGAACCCATTTGGCAATGGGTCCCTAAACAAGCCTAATTGTTTTGCAGATCAGTCATGTGTGGTACTTTGACTCGGGGGCTCACACACATGACTGGGCAGCGGTCCTTCATCTTCGACTACGTTGAGAAGTTTGAGGGATACATAAAGACTGCCGACAGAACGCCGTTGCCGATATTAGGGTCGGGAAAAATCACCAATGGAAAGTACATCATCAAGGGTGTACGTTATGTGGAGGGATTGGGGTACAACATGTTTAGCTCCAGCCAGTTCTGTGATAACGGATACTGGGTGAAGACCTTTCAGTACGGAAGTGACGTGAACGATGAAGACAACAATGCTATTCTCTCCGCCAGGCGAAATGGCAATCTCTACACAACCGTCTTCCGTTCAATCCCTCAAACACACCCCCAGTTTGAAGCTAACCCGAAGAATGCAATCTGTCTGCTCTCAAAAGCATCAAAAGGGGACAGTTGGTTATGGCACCGCAGACTATGTCATCAGAACTTCAAAGATATGAACAAGCTGGTTTCTAAGGGATTAGTCAGGGGACTACCTGAGCTTCGCCTTTCCAAGGACACTCTCTGTCCTGCGTGCGAACAAGGAAAGATGACCAGAAGCTCTCATCCACCGAGAATGGATACGAATTGCCAAAGTCCCCTCGACCTGATACACATGGATCTTTGTGGACCTATGAGAGTAGAAAGTCTTCGCCCGAAAGAAGTACATGCTGGTTCTCGTAGACGAATTCTCTAGGTTCACTTGGATTGAATTTCTTCGAGACAAATCAGAAGCTGCTGAACGAATCATAGCCTTCATCAAACGCACACAAGTTCTCTTGGGTCGCCGGATGAGGAAAATACGTAGCGACAACGGTACTGAGTTCCGCAACGCAAAGCTGCAATCCTTTCTCGAAGAAGTGGGAATCACTCACAACTTCTCGGCAGTTCGCACACCTCAACAAACGGGGTCGTAGAAAGGAAGAACAGGACGTTGGTCGAAGCAGCAAGATCCATGATGGCTCACTCTGGAGTTCCTCAACAATTTTGGGCTGAAGCCGTTTCCACAGCATGTTACACGCAAAACCGGACCTGATCGTAAAGCGGACTGGTAAAACCGCTTACGAGATGGTCGAACAGCGTAAGCCAAACATTGACTTCTTTAGAGTTTTTGGTTGTAAATGCTATGTTCTTAATGACCGGGATAATTTGGGAAGTTTGACCCTAAGTCTGATGAGTCTATCTTCATCGGATACTCACATAACTCTAAGGCTTACCGGGTTTTCAACAAACGGACCCGAACTATCCTGGAAAGCTCAAATGTTGATTTCTCTGAATCTGAAACCTATCTGAATGCTAGTTCTAGTAGTGTGTCTGCATCTTTCCCTGAATTGTTTCCTTCACCACCGAGCACAGATCCATCTTCTAACTTTTCTGCTTTAGATTTTTTAGATCTCGCGGAATACGATCTGCACACTCTAACGAGTCCAATCGTAGTTTCCGCTCCAACAGGTTCGACCACAACCACAGTGACATCTGATGCCTTCATCACGGAGCCCTCCTCCAGCACTTCAACTCACTGCGTGACACCTGAGTCCGCGGCTCCTACATCTGAAGTTTCTTCCACAGCCTCACCGGCATCTGATCAAGAACAGACTCCGCACCCTGTTCTTACTCCAATTCCAGAAGAAGCTCCACTACCTTCCCCGAGCACGGCCCAACGATCATATGCTCAGGTAGTCAGAGAGCCCCGGTTAGAGGCTGCACCGCGGATTAACCAGGCTGAAGGCACATCAAGTGGGAACCTAGAAGAGGTCTTTGCTGTGCAAGATGAGAACGACGCCACCAACAACCGACAGGCTTATGTCACTCACCCTCACACTCGCAGGTGGACAAAAGATCATCCCCCCTCCCAGATCATCGGGAGTCCCTCACAACCTGTAAACACTCGATCTGCAAAGCACACTGAAAATCTGATCCTTTCGGTGGATTCTTGAGCGATTTTGAACCATCTGATGTTTGGCAAGCTCTCACCGATCCCGACTGGGTGATCGCCATGCAAGATGAGCTGGCCGAATTCGAGAGAAACAAGGTTTGGCGCTTGGTAGAACGACCATGGGGAAAGACAATCATTGGCCTCAAGTGGATACTCCGTAACAAAACCGACGAGAATAATCTCATCATCCGGAACAAAGCTCGTCTGGTCGCCAAGGGTTATCGCCAACAAGAGGGTATCGACTATGATGAGACGTACGCGCCAGTAGCCCGAATCGAAGCGATCCGAATCTTCCTTGCGTATGCTGCACACAAAAACATGACTGTCTATCAGATGGACGTCAAATGTGCCTTCCTGAATGGAGTCCTTCAAGAAGAAGTGTACGTTGAGCAACCGGAAGGGTTCGTCGATTCTCGATTCCCGAATCACGTCTACATTTTGGACAAGGCGCTTTACGGTCTAAAGCAAGCTCCGAGGGCATGGTACGAAACTCTCACTGACTACTTGCTCGGAGTTGGCTACAAGAAAGGTACTATCGATCCCACTCTGTTTCTCAAGAAGTCAGGTAAAGATTTAATTATCGTTCAGATATACGTGGATGACATTATCTTTGCGTCTACAAAGCCTGAGATGTGCCAAGAGTTTGAAACACCATGAAATCCCAATTCCAAATGAGCATGATGGGCGAGTTGACGTTCTTTTTAGGACTTCAGGTTCGACAACGCCCTGATGGCATTTTCATAAATCAAGCCAAGTATGTTCAAGACCTTTTAAAACGTTTTGATTTCGGTGGTTCAAACTCTGCGGCCACACCAATGCCCAAAAATTTTCAACTCTCTGCAGATACTTCTGGTAAACCGGTTGACCAGAAATCTTATCGAGCAATCATTGGTTCCCTTTTTTATCTCACTTCAAGTAGACCAGATATCGTCTTTTCCACGGGTGTCTGCGCTCGTTTTCAGTGTGACCCACGGGATTCACATCTGTCTGCTGTCAAGAGAATCCTTAGGTATCTGAAGGGCACACCGGATTTTGGCCTTTGGTACCCAAAGGATTCTGGTTTTGAACTAATTGCATATACAGACTCAGACCATGCAGGTTGTAAGCTAAACAGGAAAAGCACTTCTGGTGCTTGTCAATTTCTCGGGGACAAGTTAGTCAGTTGGTCATCCCGGAAGCAGACTTGCGTCTCTTTATCCACCGCGGAGGCAGAATATGTAGCCGCCGCCTGCTGCTGCTCGCAAGTTCTGTGGATGAAAACCCAACTAGCTGACTTTGGATACACCATGCATCGAATTCCCATATACTGCGACTCCAAAAGTGCAATACAGATCACGGCAAATCCGGTTCAACATTCTCGGACGAAGCATATCGACATTCGATATCATTTCATCAAAGATCACGTCGAGAAAGGTAACATTGAACTATACTTTGTTGAGAGTGACTATCAGCTTGCTGATTTGTTCACCAAGCCGTTTGACGAAAAGCGTCACTTTTTCCTCCTAAGCAAGTTAGGAATGCTAGACCTCCCTGCCTGAGGTCTAGGGGGAGTCGGGAGTTCTTCTTTTCTATGCATGTGTGTAGGGGGAGTCTATAGGAACTCTCTAAGATGTTGCATGAATCGAGGGGGAGTACTAAGTCCTGCATTTACTGTTTGATGTGCTTACTAACGTTCTCGGATCCACATCATCTTGGATACCATATTGTGCTCTATTATGTAGGTGTGGATCCTCACAACGACTTCTGGTTACTTCAGACCAGGACTCGCTCTAAACCCAGTGAGACGAACCAGGTAAGTCTCTTTTCTCGGGAGTCGAGGGCTGAACTTGTAACTTTTAGTGAACTTGAAAGTTCAGGGGCGGTAGAGTACATGTCTTGAACTTACAAGTTCGGGGACTAACTTTGCCACTTTCTGCTTTCTAAAGTTCAGGGACTCGTTTTGCAAATCTTGTGAAACTTGTAGTCCAGGGTCTGTTTTGAAATTTTCTGAAAATACAAGTTCAGGGACTTGTTTGTAAGTTTACTCAAACTTCAAGTCCAGGGGTGGTTTTTGCCAAATGGTGAAAGTCGGGTTAAGAGAGCCAAAAGGAGAGCCAAACACAGTGTTTTTGACCCAAACACAGTGTAATTCGGTAAAAATATAAATACCGGGTTTCAAGAATTACTTTTCACAAAATTCAAATATTCATCTTTTTCTCTCTGAATTCTCACCCGAACCCACTTCGCGCTCGATTCCGGTTTCGCTCGTTATTGCTCCGATCGTCGATTTCTTTACATATTCGGATTCCTGGTAAGTAAACGATCAACCCTTATATAGTTTTAACATCTAAATCATGCGTTTTAATGCCTGGATCGAAGCCTAAAAGTTTTAAAACTTACCCGAAACCCAAACTTCTTGGAATGGGATTTCGGGACGTTAAAACGATCCATTGTTGCTTATAATGTTGTTATGAACTGATTTAGGATGAATGTTGATAGTTTAGGGCCTTAGATCGACGGTTTTTGAGCGGTTTCTAAGTGGAGAACTCGAACAGTCTCGGTTTTCCGACTCGGAAAACTTGAACATTCAAGTTTTCCGAATCGGAAAACTTGAATGTTCAAGTTTTCCGCATCGGAAAACGATGAGTCTTATTGTATGTTTTCCGATTCGGAAAACTATGTTTTCCGAATCGGACTTGGTCTCGGCTTTCAGTTGCTTCTTTTCCGACTCGGAAAACGTGGAACTACCCTTATGGGTTTCCAAGGTTTTCCGACTCGATCGAGAGACCAAGTCTTGCCAAAATTTTTACTAAGTGTTGTGACATTTTCCGAATCGGAAAACCATGTTTTCCGACTCGGAAAACCTACAGTTTTTCTCTAAGTGTGGGAGTTTCCCGATTCGGAAAACACCCTTTTCCGAATCGGAAAACTTGTCTGTTTATCCTTGTGCTATCTTCAAGTGTTGAGTTCTCCGACTCGGAAAACACCTTTTCCGAATCGGAAAACTCCCCTCGTATGTTTGCTCGTTTTCCGACTCGGAAAATACGAAACACCCTTTATTGGGTTTTCGAGGTTTTCCGACTCGCGCCTAGTCGAGGGTATAGTCTTTTCACGTCGTATTATTTCTAACACTTAATATATTGCAGAAATGGCTGATCAACAACCAATTGCTCCTACTTCACCCGTCGCCAACGCTGCTGATCTCGCACTGATCAACCCGACAGACATCGTCGAGATCCACCAGAACAACCAGTTCGTTGACTTGGCGAACTTCACCGTCCAAGATGACGTTGTTCTCGAGATTCTCCGAGCTCACCCCCTTGCATACGCGATGCAAGCCACTGCTGCCATCCCGATGATTATCTGCAGCAGTTCTGGAACACTTCCCGTGTTGAGAACCGGGACGGAGTTCAAACCATCATCGGCCGAGTGGACCAGACTGATCTGGTCTTCACTATGGAGGATCTTCGCAGAATCCTTCGTCTGCCAGCTGCAACTCCGGAGGCCCCGTTTGACCCTCTCGTGTCTGGACCTGAGCTGTTCAGCGAAGTGCTCGCTGTCGGAGTCCACTACACCGAGAACAACAGGCCGAGAGGAATCTCCCAGATCTCACAGGGAATGCTGCCCCCAATCTGGTACTCATTCTTCAACATACTCAACCGTACTATCTCTTCGAAGACCCATGGCGTGGACAAGGCATCCACCCAGTTCTGGCACATTTTCCATGCGGTCGCCTACGGAAGGCGGATCGACTTTGCTCAGCAAATCTGGGCGGACATCATCGGTGATGTCAGAGCTGGGCCAGGACGCACAAAACACACATCCATCCCTTGGATGCGCTTCTTCAGTCTGGTCATCCGAGATCACATGACTCAGAACCGGGCTGTCAGACTCAGATCACGCCATCTCCGCTTCGAAAGCCAGCAGATCGGCCGAGCCAACAAGAAGACTCTGCGGCCTGGTCAGGTAGAGATGCACATTCCGGCTAACGTGCTCAACATGGCAGACCGTAGGTCAATGAGCGTTAGGATGTACCGTATATCCGTAGGTTTAGAAGACACGTCTACGGACTCCTCAGAACCGGGGAGCCCTGCCCAAGACGTGCAACCCGTCCTAACTAGAAGCCGTGCCTCTGGTACGGCGGGCCAGAGCTCCAGTGGGGGAGCTTCTGGCTCGGGAGTGATGAGAGTTGACGTCAGGGGAGGAGCGGGTAGAATAGTCGGTACGTCTGCCACTCCGCACACTTCTAGAGCCGGTGCATACCAGACCATGATTCAGAACCGTGCCACTCGTGCTCGCACTCCTACAGTTGTGGAGGAATCTTCCGAGGCCATCCGCACGCGCGAGTACACGAGTCACTTCAGGGTAAAGCAGTACATGGGCACCCTTCAGCAGTCTCCTATCCACTCGTCATCGGAAGAGCGCCGATCGCCGACGCCGCCGCAACAACCTACTGGGGAGGACGTGGAAGCTTCCCCACAAGAACAAGCACATGTTCCTCCACCACCTCACTCGGCGGCCGTCACTTCTCAGGGAGGCGAACCCTCAGGCGAACCATCTGGCGATGACTCCGCGGTCACGAATCTTCCGAGCACACTCCCAAGGACCGTCGTGAGCACGATGACGAGGCGACAGAATCAGAACAAGTTGACTACGGATCTGACTCCGAGTTTCAACTATCAGATCCACCAAAGGGCGGGAAGGCCCAAGTAATAGATTTGGATGAAGCCACCTCCTCCTTCAACGACGACCGGATTTCTGGTGATCCCACTCTTATAGCGGATCTGGCGTCGGATGACCGAACTGTCGGTCAGGAGGAAGAAGGTGAGGCCGAGGTTGCTACCGGCTGGGGTCGAGAAGATAGCGAAGAGGAAGAAGAGAGAGAGAGGGGAGAAAAGGAGAGAGAGAGCAGAGAAAAAGAGACGAAGACGTAGAGGTCCAGTTGAGCGAGCCTTGGGCTCAATTAGAGGAGGCGGACGTAGAAGTAGAGCCGCATAGGTTAGAATCGGATATCCCTCTTACCCAGAGTCCAACCCCCACAGAGGCAACCCTCATACAGACCGGTCACTCGTTGACGTCAGGTCAAGTCGCTGGCAGCCAACCAGCGCATTTGCACGCCCAAACCAGCCACTCGGCCATCTCTCAACAGATGGTCGTTTCACATTCACACGGGGATTTAGCTCAACTTCCACCGGCCACTCAATCGGAGTCTGCCGGTGTTGAAATGAGAGAGGCTCTGCCCCACCTCTCGACGTCTTTCAGAGCACCAGTAGTCCTAGAGCCACTCACAGAGACCTTCAGGGTCGTTCATTTGACTAGGACACTTGTGGATGCATCATCTGCCCGCCCAAGTGGCGAGGCCGGAACGGGGAGAGTTGGTGCGTCATTAGATGCCCTTCGAGGATCCACCGGAAGCCCCGACACCGTCAGCATTATACCAGCGGTGACATCGGGCCGAGAGAGTACCTCTTTAGGACTCTACTCGTCAACTGGAGCCCAAGTGGCACCGGGTTTCGCTCTTCCGGGACCGGGTCCGACAGACTCGAGCAAAGTCTATAAAGATGCTCACGCAACACCGGGGCTTTTGAGCCTGACGGATTCGGGCGGAATCCCTAAAACCGCCCCTGCACCAACGGGACGTATAGGTCCGACGGATTCGGACGACATCCTTAAAGTCGTCCAAAGCAGGTTATTAGCTGTGGAGCAGGCCAATCAGGCTCGGGATGCGCGGGTCGAGGCACTCGAGAAAGCCTTGGCCGAGACGGAGAGGAAGAGACTAGCCGATCTTGAGGCGTCGCGCAAGCTTCAAGAAGACCGGGATGCGGAGCTCTACGAGCTCAAATGGAGGATCAAGGGCAAACATTCTGAGGCTGCCCCTTCTACTGAAGCTCCCATTCCCAGGCCATCTGAAGACGTCCTCAGGCTCGCTCCTCCGACTTCGGGCGACCTTCCTCCGATCCCAGGCTACGTCACTGAGGTGGAGCACTTGATGATGGTCACCTCATACACCACTCAGAATGACCGCCTGTCCGCCCAAGTCCGAGATCAAGCTGCCCAGATCGAGCTGCTACAGCAAAGGATTAGAGAACTGGAGGCCGTGTGTCGGTCCCAGGCTCAGCCTTCGAAGAGGAGGCATGATGACCCTGATGACTCCGCACCAGGTCCTCATGAGGGGGAGGTACAAGCTGCAAAACGGCTTCGCACCGACCTCCAACCTGGTTCCGGCTCCGGTTCATCAGCTCTAGCTCCAGGTTCCTCAGCCGCCCCCTCGAGCGCTCCCACAGACTTCGAGACCGCCGAAGCTCCCTATGTCGACTCTGAGGATGAAGACATTCCGGACATGGGGAGTTGGAGATATGAGAGGATTCCGGAAGGGGAGTCAGTTCAGTTTCCTCAGATGACGGACACGGCTCAGATTGATGCCGTTCTCCCAGAAGCAGCGCCGACTGAACCCTCAGAGTTCCAGATTCCGGAAGCAGCCCGGAAGATCTTGCGGTCGCTAGCTCAGAGCCTAAGGGTCTATCAGAAGGGAGACGACCTCGTCAAGGATCCTGACTACGCCAACCTCCTCTCAGCGCTCAAGTTCCCAACTCCAGACGCTCCACGAACCGTCCACTCTACTGATCCAGAAACCGATGCTCCTACTGTCATCCAGCTCAACTGGAACCACTCCATCATCTTCCGCCCGTTCCTAGAAGAAACGTTCACCCGCATCTACCAGCAAGAGAAGCTGCACGCCTGGTCCCGAAAAGTCTACTTCGGGATCTCTCACATCAAGAACAAGAGACGGAGGACAGCGTACGTGCATCAGCGAATGTGCAACTGGGCCACTCATGGACGCCAGAGGATCAGACGCCGCTTTACCAAGGTAACTGCATACGCCCCTACAGACACGGCCATCAGTTATTCCTTGAGTATGATGTTCGCATGTACGGCACCGGTGTCCCTCGAGGTGAACTGCAGAACTGGACCTTCACAGAAGCTGACTTAGATCGGGTGCATCTAGAAGACCTTCTCACGATCATCAAATACCTCCAAGGCCCGATCCTCCGACCAAGGCACTACAGAGATGGCACGGAGATACTGAAGAAATACGTCCGTCACGCAATCTCTCTCGCGAGAGTGACGGACTACCAGCTTGCCATAGAAAGCCGCCAGCCGAAGGTCAACCTGTTGAGACCAAACCTGCTCGTTCCTGGTATCGATGCATACACGCCTTACATGCCAACCAGGATACCTGAGCATGGAGTCCTGTACATCACTCAGAAGAAGAAGGAGCGCAGGTTCATGAGGTTTGGAGAGATCTCCAGGTTCTGCGACGGGACCCTTCTCTATGTCTATAATGGCATGCAGAGCAGACTGCTGGCGGATCAAGTACCAAGTCGGAGAATCATAGATGGCAAAGGAAAGCTGCTGGAGGCAATGAGGTTGATCGAGAAGAAGCTTAAGGAGCGGATGATGTACAGAAGGGCTGAGGCTGCAATGCAGATGAGAGCACGGATCATAGGCGAGTGGGAAGAGTACCTGCAGATGTCCAAGTGGGAGCCTGCACTGGAGCTTCCACCACCATTCTGACTTCTTCTCAAAGGGGGAGATTGTAGAACCCAGGTGTTGAGAAGAGTCAGAATCATCTATCTTTAAAATGCTTTCTAGTTTAGTTTCCTTCCTTTGTAAACAATCTTGTTTTGTTTAGCCCTTGTTTTGAGGTTTGGAACCTCGGGGGCCTTTGTTGACAATGTGTGTAACTTCCTTTTCCCTATAAAAGGAAAAGGATGTTTAGGGTTTTGTGGTTGGAATCCATATATTTTACTTAATTGGGCAACTTTTTCTCCATTGTTGAGTTTTATCAAAGCTTCATTGATTTCATCCTCTTGATTGGATTTCCATCCATTTCTTCTTCATTTTCATTGTTATAGGGACAACAGAAAGCCGTCCTCAGCGGGCTGCGGAGAAGGAAGTCTTTTGCAGGAATCAGATATTCCTTGCCTTCAGGGATGTCAAACAGACCAACAACGTTGTTCTGTTTGAATTGGACGTCATGTTGCGGAATGACGATTGGCAAGCTCTCAGTAGCTTGCAGAGGAGTGGCCTCAGAGGAGAGCTGGGCGTCCAAAGATATGGATGTAGTAGCAGCCATCCTGTTAAACATAAAAATAACATATATGGATGATTAAGAGTCCAAAATATGCATTTTTCTTCATTTTTCAATGAACACAAAGTATGTTCATAAAAATGGTGAAATCCTTTATACATAGAATAGATTAGATACCAAAATACACAAAAGGAATGTGTTTTGGTATTAAAAAGAACTTCTATTTTGATGAATAGATATCAAAATAGGAGTTTATGATTGTTCTTAAAAGAAATAAGAAAAATCATGCTAAACAGTTTTAACAAAAAATCTTAGAAGATTTTGGGAAAACTAAGATCAAACGAAGTGATCTTAGGGTTTTTGGAAAAACGTTTACCAAAATAAGTTGTTTTTAAGGAAGAATACAAACTTAGATTGTGGAAAGAACATAAGAACATTAGGAAACTTACGTTGATCTTGTTAGAGAAGTGGTAAGTGTGTGTTCTTGGTGTTCTTGAGAATGCAGATTCTTGCTTTTTCTTGCTTGAATGCGTAGAGAGTATTATGTGAGCGTAAAGAGTGAAAAGGATTACGAATGAGGTTTTTATACCTCGTGGTAGGAGAGAGAAAATGGATGAGAGAGAAAAGAGCGGCTAAATTCAAACGTAATGATGAAAAAAGGAGTTCTACGCGCGTTCACGCGCATGACACACGTAGTGGGGAACAGGAAACGTCCCATTACGTGTCAGTGCAGATGAAAGGTTTGTTTTATTTGAAAAACTAAAAACCACCTTTTCAGGGGATGATTCCATTTTGGTGAAAGATATGTTTTATTGGAATCAGAGTACTTATCAGATAAGTACTGTTTTGGGAAAATCCTCTTATCACATTTAATGCGATAAGGTTTCAGTAGCAGAGGGAAGAAATACTTACCTGAGAATCATCAGTATTCGGATATTGAACAAAGATTTTGTAAGTACTGAACAGAGTCATCCTCTGAAGAAGAGTTATTCAGGAGTTGTTAATAAAAGAGGTCCTGAGAGAATATCTTTATAAGGACTTTAACAACTGTTTGTCCTGAGAACTTCTATTCTTCAGGATTTAACATCCCAAGTTCACTGAGGAGCATATTAAAACGCGTCACATCCAGTGGTTTGGTAAAGAGGTCAGCAAGCTGATATTCAGTAGGGACAAAATGGAGTTCAATATCACCATTCATCACATGATCCCTGATGAAGTGATATCTCACTTCAATGTGCTTTGTCTTAGAGTGTAAGACAGGATTGTTAGCAATGGCTATTGCTGAAGTGTTGTCACAGTAGATAGGAATTTTGGAGAGTTGTATGTCATAGTCCTGAAGTTGATTTCTCAGCCACAGGACCTGAGCACAACATATTCCTGCTGCAACATATTCAGCTTCAGCAGTTGATGTGGACACAGAGTTCTGCTTCTTGCTAGTCCAACTCACCAACTTGCCACCTAATAGGTGACAGCCACCAGTAGTGCTTTTCCTGTCGATCTTACATCCTGCAAAGTCACTATCAGAATAAGCTGTTAGATCGAACCCTGAGTCCTTGGAGTACCAAAGACCCATGTTAGGAGTTCCCTTCAGATATCTGAAGATCCGCTTTACAGCGGTCAGATGGGATTCTTTGGGTTCAGCCTGATAACGAGCACAGAGACATGTAGAATACATGATATCAGGACGACTCGCTGTAAGATACAGCAGTGAGCCAATCATTCCTCTATAGAGAGTCACATCAACAGGTTTCCCTTTGGAATCCTTGTCAAGAGACAGAGGAGGAGCCATTGGAGTCTTCATCGGTGTACAGGATGTGAGATCAAATTTCTTCAGCATCTCATGTACGTATTTACCTTGATTGATGAAAATTCCCTTTTCAGATTGCTTGATCTGAAGTCCTAAAAAGAATGTTAGTTCGCCCATCATAGACATTTTATATTCAGATTTCATGAGCAACTCAAACTTTTCGCAGAGTTTGGGATTGGTGGATCCAAAGATAATGTCATCGACATATATCTGGACAAGAAGGATATGCTTAGGATATTTCTTCAGAAATAAAGTGCTATCAATCTTTCCACGAACAAAACCTTTAGAGAGAAGAAAGGTTGAGAGGGTATCATACCAGGCACGAGGAGCCTGTTTTAACCCATAGAGAGCCTTGTTTAACTTGTAGACGTGATCAGGGAACTTAGGATCTACAAAGCCAGGAGGCTGAGCCACATAGACCTCTTCATTAAGTTTTCCATTCAGAAAGGCATTTTTAATGTCCATCTGATAAACTTTGAAGTTCATATGTGCTGCAAAAGCTAGGAAGAGTCGAATTGCTTCGAGCCTAGCAACAGGAGCAAAAGTTTCATCGTAATCAATGCCCTCTTCCTGCCTGTATCCCTGAGCCACAAGGCGAGCCTTGTTTCGAATGATTGTACCAATCTCATCAAGTTTATTTCGAAAAATCCACTTGGAACCAATGATTGTACGTTTTCGAGGCCTAGGGACGAGAAGCCAGACATTGTTTCTGATGAACTCTGCTAGCTCTTCCTGCATGGCTGAGACCCAGGCAGGATCACGCAAAGCATCATCTATTTCTTTAGGTTCATTTTCAGAGATAAAATTTACATAAAGACAGACGTTACCAGCCTGACGTCTAGTTTTCACACCAGAAGAAGGGTTTCCAAGAACTTGATCAATGGGATGATCTTTGGTCCATCGGAGAGCAGGTGGTTGATACACATGTCCTGAAGTAGATGCTTCATTGGATGATGGATCAGGAAGAAGATTGTTAGGAGAGGGTTCACTAACAGTGGTTTGAGAGAAGTCTTCACTGTTAGTGGGTTGATCAGGTTCAGGTGGTGTGATTTGAGAGATAGGGGTGGCATTTATGAGAGGTGGAGTGGTTATATCAGTGGGTGGTATAGGATTATCTTCAAAACCATCAGGAAGGTCTTGAGGAGATGGATCAGCAATAGGAGGTTCAGGGACTTGAAAGAAAGAGTCAGCCCACTGATTGATTTCAGTATTATCATTTGGGTGAGGAAAGGTAGGACCTGATTCATCAAACTTGACATGAATCGTTTCCTCAATGGTTTGTCTTCGTTTGTTGAACACACGGTAAGTTTTAGAAATGGATGAGTATCCGAGGAAAATTCCATCATCAGATTTGGAATCAAACTTTCCAAGATTATCTTTGTTGTTCAGGATGTAGCAGACACAACCAAAGATATGGAGATGTTTGATTGATGGTTTCCTGTTACGAAAGAGTTCGTAAGCTGTTCTTCTGAAACGCTTGACAATCAGAGATCTGTTCTGAGTGTAACAAGCAGTATTTACAGCTTCAGCCCAGAACTGAGTGGCAAGGTTGGCTTCACTCAGCATAGATCTCGCAGCTTCGATCAGCGTCCTGTTTCGTCTTTCAGCAACACCATTTTGCTGAGGAGTTCTCACAGAGGAGAAGTTTTGAGAGATACCTTTCTGTTCAAAGAAAGATTCCAGGGTACTGTTTTTGAACTCAGTCCCATGGTCACTTCTTATTGAACGAACAGTAAGGTTGTTGAGTTTTTCCATCTTCCTGACGAACAGGATGATTTCTTCAGGAGCATCACTCTTGGCACGTAAGAAGAAAACCCAAGTATATCTGGAATATTCATCTACGATCACCAGAGTATATTTCTTTCCACCAATGGATTGGACATTAACAGGTCCAAAGAGATCCATGTGGAGAAGTTGTAGAGGAGAGCTGATGGAGGAAATCTGCTTAGACTTGAAGCTAGCCCTGGTCTGTTTTCCTTTCTCACATGCTGAACAAAGAGATTCCTTTGTATAGCGAAAGTCAGGAAGACCAATGACCAGGTTGTTGATGCAGAGTTGATTCAGCGTCTTGAAGTTGAGATGAGAGAGACGCTTGTGCCAGAGCCAATTCATATCAGTGGAAGCACGTGATACGAAACAGAAGTTATCAGTGGAAGTATTCATATTGATGATGTAGATATCTGCATGTCTAACACCATTGAGAATGACTTCCTTTCTCATGTTCTTGACTTTGCACTTTTTCTTAGAGAAAGAAACTTTGTGATTCTTATCACACAGTTGACTGATGCTCAGAAGATTATGCATCAGGCCTTCAACATAAGCAACTCTTTTGAAAGTAGTTACTCCGTTGGTCAGAGTGCCATACCCTCGGGTTTGGCCTCTACCGTTTCCGCCAAAGGTCACAGCAGGACCTCTTTCTTCACGGTAGTCAGTGAGGACAGATTTAGAACCAGTCATGTGTCGAGAGCATCCACTGTCCAAGTACCAGATGCCCTTATCCTGTAAAATACATAGTTTAAGTTTTCTTTGGTACCCATAGAACTATGGATCCAGAAGTATCAGTAGGACTGGTTGAATCAGTGTCAGCCTTTACTGAAGTATCAGTACAGGAGGCTGGAGTCTTGACTGGAGGAACAGTCTTGACAACCTTCTTTCCTTTGACTGATTTCTCAGTCTTGGGAATCTTCTTTACCTTAGCTGATTTTTCAGCTTTGGTAGCATCAGGACACTTACTCGCAATATGGTCATTTAATCCACAGTGATAGCATTTGCGATATTGAAAGCGTTTAGTGTGGTCCAGAAAGTTTTTGAACTTTAGGTGAGCAGGACCTGCACCAAGTATGCCTTTAGCATTTGACATTGGAGGAATTGGTTTCTTCTCCTGAGTCTTTTGCTTTAGGTCAATCTTCAGTCTAGGAGCAGGACTCTGAGAAAGAGACTTAGTTCCAGAGACTGAAGGACCACCACCCAGAACTTTGTTCTTGGGTTTAGGACCCTTGGTCTTTGAAGGTGTTTCAGTTTTGGATTTATCCTTAACTGTATTCTTTTTGCTCTTAGGAGCTCCTTCAGGGTGAGTGTTAGAAGAAGAAGAAGGGGTGTTTTCAGAGGCATTAGGAAGAGGAATAGAAGAAACAAATTTTCCAAATTTGAGCATGGAACTATCAGACTTAGTTTCTTCTTTCTTGTATCCACGAAAGAATCCAAGACCTCTCTTGCTTTTATCAGACCTCCCTGAAGCTAATATTTCATCAACTTTTTCAGAGGCGTCACTCCATCCTTTGATGGTGACTTTTTCAGCATTTAATTGGGCAAGGGCCTTCTCTTTGGCAGCAAGAGCCAATTCTCTTTCAATACACAGAGTTTTGTTTACAGAGACCTGGTCCTTATAATTTTCTTCCACAATGGTAAGCTGTTTTAATTTTTCTTGACATTCTTTGAGTTGTCCTCTAAGATCAATATTCATTTTTTCAGCAGATGTTTTACCATTAAGGGCTTTGTAAAGGTCGAGAGTGACCAGGTCTAACTGTGTTAAGCTTTCAAGAGGGATGAGAGGAATAGGTACCTGACTGGAAGAATCAGTAGCAGAGGTGGAAGCTTCAGGAGTTGTGGAAGAAGAAGCTTCAGGATCCTGAGGAGGAATCTCTTCAGGAACCTCTTCTATCTTAGCCATGAGAGCTAAGGTAGGTTCCTCAATAATGGCCATCAGTGCCACTTGAGTATCTTCCTCATCAGACGAGTCATCAGAGGAGACATCATCCCAATCGCAGTCTTCTGCGATTAAACCTTTGCCTTTACGCTGAGTTTTCATCTTTTTGTACTTTTCCTTCAGGCGTTGGTATTTGGGGTTCTTGGAAGAAGATTTAGCAGAGGAGGGAGCAAACTGACTTTTTCTGTACCTGCAATCATTAGCAAAGTGTCCTTTGCCCTGACAGTTGTAGCAGGTAGCAGTAGCCTTGTCAGCAGAATCTGACTTTGGCTTGTCAGTAATAGAAAGATGTTTCTTTTTATGGAAGTTTCCCTTTTTGGCAAACTTTTTGAAAGATCTGGTTAAAAGAGCAAGAGATTCATTGAATTCAGGATCTTCTGACATGTCAGAGTCAGAAGATTCTAATTCAGTAATAGTTACTGAAGAAGAAGTGGCAGCAACAGGAGGAACTGAATCAGAAACCAATGCAACAGATGTGCTTTTGGATTCTTTAGAATCTCTTATGAGATTCTTTTTCAGTTTCTTCTGTTGTTCACGGTTCAGAAGAATACCGTACAACTCACTTAGTGTGAGTGTCTTTATGTCCTTTGACATAGTTAAGCAGGAGGTGTAAATTTCCCAATGTTCAGGAAGAGCTTCCATGAACTTGGTAACCACCTCAGAGTTAGAGTAGGTAGTACCGATGGTCTTCAGATCAATCAGAAGACAGTTGAATCTCTGATGTAGCTGGGAGAGAGTTTCATCCTTCTGATGAATAAAGCTTTCGTACTAACGAACCAAGAAAATCTTTCTTGATTCCATGAGTACGGCAGTACCTTCATATTGAACACATAGAGTGTCCCATATCTCCTTAGCAGAGCGAAGGTGACATATAGAGTGGAATACATCGTCAGGGAGTGACATGGCGATGAGAGACCTAGCCTTGGTGTCAATGTTGACCAGGCGTCTATCTTCATCATTCCAGTCAGTTACGGGCTTTACCAGCTCTCTTTCAGGAACAGCAGGTTGGCCACCAGCAGCAGGAATGGGGTGGACGGTTTGTGTAGGCACATGTGGTCCGTTTTCCAGAAAATAAGGAATCTGGGGATCAGAACCAGAGAGGAAAAGCTCCATCCTGGTTTTCCAAAGAGAGAAGTTGTCTTTGTTAAACCGAGGAGGCTTTCCAGCAGAGCCGGTATCAAAGTAGTTATCCTTAGCTTGAAGAGCCATAGAATAAGAAGAGAGAGGATCACAAGATTTTTCTTAAGAAGAAAATGAGAGCTTGTATCTGCTCTGATACCACTTGTTGGTCCCAAGTAGGTGACCTTCAAGTAAGGATAGTGTTTGGGATTATAGAGGGGGGGGGGGTTGAATATAATCACACAGTTTTCTCACTTTTAAATTCTTGTTTTATAAACAATATGAATTACAGATTGTTGCGGAAATAGAAAAGACAATTAGTCTAAACTAAACAATCTAAGTTCTTTCACTATGCACTAAGTGAGAAGAGAATAAAGAAAGAAGATAGAGGGAAAAAGAGAGAAAGGACTTGAGTATTTTAGGATGAAGAAGAAGTGTGGAGAACATCTCTTCACGTCCTATTTATACTCCATGCATTAAATGCATGCAGACCTACTATTGTGACGTGTCACAATGTGAGTGGTCTGTTGTACTATTTACTATAAACAAATACTCTTTGCATGGTGTGCAAAAGAGGATGTTTGTAAACAGTTGCCTTATGGTCTGATAAGTACGGAGGGAACAGTAAAGTAACTGCCCTTATGTACTATTGTGTCAGAAAAGGCGAGTTATCCTTTTGTGCATTAGACTAAGACATTGTTCTAATCCTTCAGGATCAGGATACTGATCAGTGACTAGAGTCCTGAAACTGGGGACGTTCAGGGTCACGTGTATCCTGATGAATCTTCAGGATGTCATACGATAGTGAACAGACTGTTATCACTGATTTCCGTCTTCAGATCACGAGCATGCTGTTCCTGTCATCAGCTATTTCTTCGACGTCGCTGATGGTTCTTTTTGTATGATCTTAATGTCTTCAGGAGGAGGTCTTCACTTCAGTTGAACAGGATCAGTAGACTGCAGAACAGACTCGTTAGTCTCCTGATCCTGATCCTGATCTATAAAGTTAAGTTACAGCATAAGTAACATGGAATAACACTGAACAGACTCAGTGATAATTCCTCAAGCTATAACAGAAGTAAAAACCTATTCACTAAGTAAAGATTCAGGATCATTATCATTTCATCAGGTCTTAGGAGAGCTGGATCAACAATCTCATACAAATTGTATTTTTCCTCCATATAAATAAGGCTTATGGGTTAAGGAAAAAGCTAAGCTTTTCAGCTAAGAGAATCAGTTTGAGTCTCCCTCCTCCTCTCTCTCTCCAAACCGGCGCAAAACCCCCTCCCCGGTCGGATTTCCGTTTTGGTTGTTCGGGTTTCATACAGTTCAACTAGAAGAACGTTCGTTGGTCGATCACCGGTGGACTATCATCAAGCAATCCAAGTAAATTGACCTAATCTAGTCTATTAGGATTAAAACTAAAACGATTAAAGATCATTAGGCTAATAATGGGTTTTTAGCTTTTATCGCTTCCGCACGATTAGATCGGAAACAGCTTGTTTCTGATCGCGTAGGTTTTATCAGTTTGATTAACCTATGTGATTTATCAAACCAGCGAGGTTCGTTAAATCTGTATTAATCCTCGAGTCAGTTTGATCCGAGGATACCCACAAAATCCCAACATTATTCCCACATTACCTCCACCTCACCAAAGGAAGAACTCATGTAAAATATCACGATTGTAATTCTTATAAGTCATTGCACTTTTTGCTTATAAGACCATTCACTATGGGCTACTCGATGGCTTCGGCTTAGCCATCAGGTTGATTGGGTTGATCAGCAACACCACCACGTCATGCTCGGCTTGGTTGTTCTTGGCTCCCACAAACTGATCGGCAACCCCTACCCCTACCCCTACCCCTTCATCCCCACCCTCACCTCCTCACCTCTTTACCTCTCTTCTTTCTCTATATCTCTCTCTTCTTTTCTTTTTTCTTTGTCTTATTAATTATTTAATATGTTGGTAAGATTGAGTTGAGTATAGTGGATGGTTTGGGATGGTTTGAAAAAGATGGTGAAAAGCTGATGTGGAACTAATGTAGGCCGGTAGGGGAGCCGGTGACCGGCGGTAACACCGCCGTGGTGAACCGGTACGGGACGGTAGAGGCCCCAACCGGTATCCCCATCATGGACGGACCTATAGAGGTGTCCACGGTGGCACGTGCCACCGTATCGTTTCTCCGTTGCAGTGTAAATGTCGTGAAAGTGCAACCGTATTAATTTGTTGTGTGACACCATATGTAATTTAAAACTGGAATAAAGACATAAATGCTCCTTGGTTGAGTTGGATAGTTCCTTGCTTTTTAAAGAGAAGGTCATGAGTTCAAATCTTGTCTGACTCATTTTTTTTTCTCTTTAGCTTTTAATATCATATTTATTATGTTTCTTAAAAAATTGTAATAGCAAAAGTCATGAGACTTTTCATTTAAAATTTGAGGAAACCAACCACCAGATCAATATTGACTTAATAAAAATATCTTTACAAATGTATCTTATAGTTAAATGGTGCCACCATTAAAAAAATTCTCTAGGTCCGTCCCTGATCCCCATGCCGGTCTATCTCCTACACCCCACCCCATCTTTTTCTCTATCTCTCTTTTATTTTCTTTTTCTTTTAACTTTTTAATTAATTAATTAGAGTTGTATGAAATTGGTATGGGTAAAGATGAGTATGGTATGGTATTGGTAAAATGGTGAAAAGTTGATATGACAGCTGAGGTAATAGCTTGTATGAGTGGCACGGTTAAAGATGGCCTAAAAACCTTCTATTGAAGATCCTCCAATAATTTAAAACCGAAAGTTTGGTTCGGGTTTGGGAAAAGAGTTGGACCGACGTAAATTACATGGGAATCACGTGCAATGGTTCACGTGATGGTCACCTTTTATATTATGACCCCTAATTTTTATAATACAATATCTATAAATTCATTTATGGAATTTATATGTTTTAGACTCTAAAACTAGGGATAAGTTATTATACAACCCTGTAAAAGGTTACTACCCGTGTAACCTTCATCTAAACCATTTATTTTAATCCGTTCATCGTGATTGATTACTCAATTCATCAATGATTAGTAATTTCATGCAATAATCTAACCTATAATGCATGGTACTTTCATTAAATGCATATTATAACATGGGGTGCACATTGTTTCATGAATGTTCAATGGAAGTATCACTTTCATGCAATTCATCGCATAAATCATTATGTGCATTGACATTTGTTGTTGAAATTCGATGAAATCATGTAAGTACATCTAGAGAACCGATGAGAATCTATATAAATGGGCTAAATAATTGAATTAGATGAAGGTTGTACGGATTGTAACCTTTTAAGGGGTTGTATAATAACCATGGCCTTAAAACTGAGTTTAATAACTACGAATTCATTTATTTATTAACTTTTATTAATAACAATTCTAAAAAGATAAACAATAAATTTTGACGAAATTAAATAGACTTCTCATCAATTTTGTCATATTTAAATAAAAATCTCCGATCTTATCTATAAAACTTAAATCTTTATTGACTATTGATGGTTTATATAACCTAATTAGATACGTATGTATTTGATACGGTGCAAAACATACTAAGCTATTGAGCACTCCAACAAATAATTTTGTTTCATGTCGGTTTTATTTCCTATCACTCAATTCTAGTTTTATGGTTTTATAGGTTTATAAGTCCCATATCAGACTATAAAATTCAAGGTCAATTGGTCAAAAAGATGAAAATATTTGCTCGATGATATAATAACTTTATTTTCAAAATAAATCAACTCGTATTTAACTATTTTTACATCAAATGCAAAAATTAATCAACTTGAACAATTCAAGTTAAATAAGTAATTCTTGTTTTTTTTTTAAATTTACTAAATTAGTGGGATTTATTAAATATTTTTTTTAGTTTACTAAATTACTATAATTTATTAACTAAAAGATTACGTGTCAATCAGATGAGTCTAAATAAATCAAAAGTGTAAATTGCATTCAGATAAATCTAAATGAACTGAAAGTATAATATAATACGTATTCAGATTCATTGTTTATATGGGAAATACTGATTCCAAAGGATGATACATCACGTTTCAGTCACTTATTTATTAAAATACAAAATTTACGTTTTTCTATTTTTAGTGTAAAGTAAAATATGCTTTTAAGCCGAGCATTAACTATTTAAAATCGAGACAAAAAGTATGTCCACTCCAATGTAAGATATATCCGGACAACATTGATATGTGAATGTGAAAAACGAAAAAAACTATTTTTTTTAAACAGCAAAACTAATTGGTATTATTATATGGATAAAACATTAGTCGTTACTACAAACAAATAAATTGATATTTTCTAAAGATTGGTGTACTTCTATATGCTTGAAACAAAAACTTGAACTGAATGTTTGTCCATAAACACTAGGGTGTTCACGGGATGGGGTGGGGCGGATAGTGAAATTTTTGATAACCACATATACGGGGCGAGTACCTAATTTTACTATCTGAAATCGAACCGCGTGGGGCGGGTACCCACACCGAACGGAACCGAAACAGAGCGGGTACCTATGGTTCGGTTCACGGGTACCTGCATTTTATCGAGTGTGTTGATGTACACAACATATATACTAGAAAATGAAGTTGTTTTGTGAGAAACTAAAGCAATTAACACTAAAAATATTAGAAACTGAAAATAAATGTACCGAGGATTGTCGTAGATATGGGTATGTAAAACAATCAAGATTGAATTTGACAGACAAACCAATGGGAGCAGGGGGTGAACGAAAAAAACACGATATGGGATGATTTTTTTTTAAAGATTAGTAATTTTTTATTATGAAGTATTAATAAATATATTTTTCTTAATAAGTTAAATATATACGGGGCGGGGGCGGGTACCCTCGGGTAGTTGATTTTGAGAACCGAACCCGACCCGCGACTTAGCGGGTACCCTTATTTTCGGGGTTTTCGGGTTACGGGTTGCTCGGGCATCGGTTTTCTCGGTTTCGGATCACACAGTTTGGTTCGGTTATTCGGTTTTTTTTAATACCCCTAATAAACACATGAATATGTAAGTTGTAACGATTGAGACTGTGGCGTATGACTTAACAGTCAAAGTGTTGAACAATATTGTTGACCGGTGGTTGATTTGGTGTTAATTACCCGACAATATATTTATTAAATACAAAAGATAAAAATGAATCAAACCCTCTCTAGGAGTATCTTTATCGTTTTCTCTAAAGTGGAGAAACTGAAAGAATATTATTTTAAGCCTATATTTGCTCTAACATCCTAAAAATGAGAAAACATTTAAAACATGTATTTAACATGTAGTCATTGTATTTTAAAAAACGAATGAAATATTATAATACTGTAATCAATATTGAATTAGAGATGGTCAGACGTAACCGTCTGACCGATTACTTGCGACTAATCGGAACTGGGACAGCTGACCGACCGATTACAAAAGTCTTGGCAGAGGACCGATCATGGCCTACCAATTAAGGACCGGTTAGGGTGAGAAACGAAATCTGTTATAACCAGGACCGGTTAAAGAGGTGGACCGGTCAAAGGACTAGTTATGACCCTTTTTTGAATTCAAAATTTCTAAACGTGACCGTTAGCTAGCGATAGTATGACCCTTTTTTGTGTGCTAAGTGCATCCCATTGCTATATATATGTTGTTTCAAGGTTTGTGGTTAGAGACCAAGTTACAAACGCAAAAAACGTTCACAATTTTCACATTCTCACAATCTTCTTATCGTATTCATTATTACTACACGAAAGTTTCTACACTTTAGTTATTCTTACAAAACGAAAGCAAACATACACAATTCTCGCAATCTCATATTTTTGTTATCGTATTCGTTTTTCGCAATCTCGTTTCTCTCTTTCAAGTTTCAATGTTTGAAAATGGCCGACGGTTCATCATCACCACTACCATCGGTATAAGGACCTCCTCAAGGACTACAAAATTAAAGAAGTTCTCCCTAAGGACTAACTAAAGGCCCCGACATGGGATTCGTCTAATGCTTCTAACCAACAATAAGCAAAGAGCACAATGCAAAATGCGTGGAGTTTCTTCTTGCGGTGCAAGGAAACTCAACTTTAAAGCGGCACGTCAAAAAATTGTGCGTAGGGTTGAGGTCTGAAAGTGACTCAAGTCAAACAATACTTGACAATCAAGGTCAAATTTGATCGTACGATGCCATTTTGCAAATAGAAGTAACAATGAAATGT
This sequence comes from Centaurea solstitialis, assembly GCA_030169165.1. NCBI lineage: Eukaryota > Viridiplantae > Streptophyta > Magnoliopsida > Asterales > Asteraceae > Centaurea > Centaurea solstitialis. Next base: position 19,980,356 of record CM058042.1, read on the forward strand.
GTCATTCAAATGGGAATGCCAATTGAAACTTTCGACAATCCTCACATGACGAAGATGATTCTAAAAATGCAACAACCATGCTACAAAACTAGTAGCATTAAAAATATGAAGGATGCTAGAACCGAAATGGTTCGTTTTTGTCTTCTTCTTTTGGAATGTCAAATGATTTAAAGCGCGCTAAACGGAATTCATGTTTTATGTATGTGTATAACTACATTGTGGTAATTTTATTAATTATTTGAGTTTTGTAACTTAGATTGTTTGTGTTAATATATTGTTAAGTTTTTTGACCGTTCAAAAAATTTTGGTTAAGCCTTTTGAGTTTGAAATTGTGTTTGATTTTCGATTTTGAATACCTATCATTTATGTTTGAGCTTTTGGTGTGTAGCTCAATTAGCAAAAGGGTATGACCACTTTGCTAAAACACAACATATGCCTCGGGTTCGGTCTCAGTCCTCCTCACTAGATTCAACCGTTGAGTGAGCTTAAAATTGTTTCTGATTAGTGGTGGTAGGTGGTGTTTTGGATTTTATATAGGGTAATGTTTAGCTTATTTATACTTTTATATAATATACATACATATAATATATTCTTAAATTATAAAAAAAAAGAGAAAAATGGAACGCGATCAAAATACCTCTCATTTAACTGGATTTAACAAAAGTTAATATAAAAAGACGAGATCTTTTAAGAATCGATAAGTGTGAAAGACTAATTCAAAATTTAAAGTTTAAAATGATCATGGTAAAATGCTAAAGGACCAAAATTAAACCCTACTTCATATTATTGAGTAGTTGATGGAATAAAAATATAAATGAATTAAGGTTATTAAGGCTATGTTTGGCAAACTAGCTGATACGCTAGCTATTAGTTGATAAGCTATATGTTGATTGATAAGCTAACTAGTAGCTAATAAGGCTATGCGTACCCCTGTTGCCGGCATGCAGCGGGCTGCAGACGGCTTCAGCGGGTTAGCCCGCCGACTTCCTCACTTTGGGCGGGTATGGATTTGAAATCAACGGCTTCAGCGGGCTTCGGGCTTCAGCGGGTTGGGGAAGCCGTTCTTTTTATGTATGTTGTGTGTGTGTTGTGTGTGAGAGGGTTGAGAGAGTTGAGGTACGGGTTGTAGAGGGTTGCAGAGGGTTATGAGAGGGTTGGAGAAAAGCTGATGTGTCAGCTGACATGACATGTTAGGTTGAGAGGGTTGGGAGGGTTGGGCTACTGATAGCCTAAGTAGCTTATGAACAAATTATGTTTGACAAAAACTAGTTTATGAGTATGTAAAATGACAAAAAAAAATATATATTTGAATTTAATAATTAATTTTAATAAGAGTATAATTGGAAAAAGTTAGCTTATAGTATATGTCTGAATGGACTAGCTATTAAAGCTAAACATAGCCTAATTATTTGAAGAATCACTTATTAATAGGGTGATGACCCCTCTCTAGTATATGAAATGACATAGTTTCAAAATTCTAGATAAATTTTGTGATAAATGAATTAACTGTACTGGTTAGAATCAACAATTTTCAAACTTCCATGTAACTTTTGGCTTTTACTATACTTCTAGGGGTGTATCACTAACAACACCCTTGTTAATATTATAATACAACGTGAATCCGACATCGTTTTCTGTAATTTCATTTATTTAAACTTTTATTTCTACTTTTGGCAAGCTATATACACGACACCCAAGTTTGCATCAAAAAGATAAAAAATAAAATAAGAACATAAACCTGGTAACCAGTGGCGAATCTAGGATTCAAACCTAATGGGGTCCAACATGTGACAACATGAGTCAGTTGTAAAAATAGACAATAGGTCCAAATTTTTTTGTTATATAAAACTATGTATTCTACATATATTTGCGATATTTAACATTATGACAAAATTCAAAAATATTTAATATTTGACTCATTTCGAAGATGTTGAAGAGACGGTTGCAATGATATAATTTGTAAAAAAGGAAATATATTTTTAATCCATATCACTTCGTATACAATTATTTGTGTTAATATGATAAGGGTTTAAAATGAAAAACTAAGAGATTAAAAATAAATTGAATGATTAGTTACAAGGGTATTAAATGTAATTTATATATTAAAAAGGAAAATGGGACGTGGGTTAAGGAGAGATTAGTGGATAATGGGTTGTACATGCCTTAACAAGTTGTACATTAAGCTATAAAATGAATACCTTTTAACTTTTCCCTTTAACCTAATTAATGAAAATTGAAAATTGTAAGGTGTAAACCAATGATTCTTGAATTCTTGTGGGGTCACTTTTGTAATTTTAGAGGGGTCCAAAATAAAATTATACCATAATAATAAAATAAAATAAAAATTATGTGGGGTCCACACACCCCACTACTCACTACTTAGAATCGCCCCTGCTGGTAACTTAATTACCAAGAATGACTTATAGTTTAAACTTTTTGTTTTAAGATCATCGATTCTAGCGTGACATAATTTGTGAATTCTGTTTTATGGTCATCGATTCTAGTCCTATATAATATGATTCAAATCACACCTTAAAATTAAAGATTATTTAGATAGATAACGCGTATCATTTGTGAACTCTATCTTTTAGTAAACCATGCGAATTCGATCCTAACCGCTTATTAACTTAATCAATGGATAGGATTTAATCACTTGTAGATAACCTTCTACCAATGATCCTAAAAAAGGCAACTAGCATTTTAAACCATTGATTAAACTAATGAGTGGTTTAGATCGGTTCACAAAGTTTACTAAAATGGTAGCGTTCACAAATGAAACCAAATCATTTATAAGTTTAGAGTTGGTTTCGATAATAATAGTATTTTAAAAAGTATAGAAAAAGATTTTTATCATGAAATCAATATTAATTGAAAATCAATTAAAATACCATTTTAAATTAAGTTATGAATTATCTGAAGGGATAATTTCATCAATATTCTTCAAAACTTGCTATATAAAGTATATATACCTGTAAAGTTTGACACTATGCATATCTTCTTCTAAACCTCTAAAATTCACATATATATTATTGTTTCCAATTAAATTATAATTTAAATATTTAAAAAATACAAAACATTTTTACGGTAATGTATTATTGAAATGTTTAAATTATAATTAAATTAGAAACAATAATATGGGAGCTTTACCGGTATACCAAAGCCCCACCTCCACTTTGTAACTATACCCCTAAAAGGCCGTTATAAGGGCCGTTATACCAATTTCAGTCAAATAACGGGGTTTTGGGCCGTTATAACGGCGTTTTGGGCCGTTATAACAGCGTAACGGTGTGGGTATATTGTGCAAAGTGGAGGTGCGTTATGGGCATATGAATCAATTACCGCAATAATATATATGTGAATTTTAGAAGTACATATACGTAGTTTTAAACTTTTCAAAAATATATAATTTTAAAAGATATAAATAAAATTATCTCTTATTTTAAACGTTAATCCAAAGCATTGAAAATGTTCAAAAGAGTTTAAATCCTAACTCTTTTGACGATATAGATTTCTCACCTTATCGATCTTTTTTGTAAAGTGATATTTTTACTAAATACATTTTTCATTAAATCAATGATTTGATAAAAATCTCATTTATAAACAAGATAATATACATATAGTCATATACTAGTGAACACTTTTTGACAGGTAGAGTAGATTAGATTGACAACAGATGACTACTAAAATGACCTTTTTACCCTTTTGGATTCTAGTTTATTCGTTAGCCGCTATTTTTCTTTTTGACTTTTATTTTTCCTTTTTCCTTTTCATCCAGTTAGGAAGCCAAGGAAGCTCTACGTTGCTGCACAGCCATGGCGTCCACAACTACCTCCGATCCCGAACACCACCACCATACCTTCTCCTCCATCGGCAAGGTCTCTTTTAAGTTTTAACCTAATTCTTCCTCTTTTACTATCTCTTAGTATACACTTGTTTATTTGATCAAATTTCTAAGGTTTTTGACTACTTTTTCTGTATTTGATGGTGTAATTTGTGGAAAATTTTATAGGCAGGGAAGTCATCTGGTGAAATTGAAGGTATGGATATACCTTTAATCAATGGTAGTCGTCACTCAGAAAGTTATTCTGTAGTTGCTGCTATTCTTCCGTGAGTTTTCTCCTTTTACAAAATCCTCAATTTGATTTAATGATTTTGTTCGTAGTTTGTCCGGTTATGTGTATGAAGATTTTGATTTTAGGAGTTTTTCTGCTGCTGTTTGTGTGATTTTAGTGAATTTTAGTGAATCTAGTGAGCAGGATTTTGTAGAATATGATCAATGGATGAATGAGTTCTTTTAGGTATTTGTGGATTGAATTGAAGATCTCTTAAGTTGAAGTAACTATATTGAACTTTTTAACAAGCAATAGAATTAGGTGGTGGTTGGTAAATTTGTTATACTGTTGTATTGGTTTTGAATTTAAACATACCAGATTTAAAATTAAGGGAATATAAAATTTATATCCTTTTTTGTTTTATGTGGTGGTACTATAGCATGGTTGTAAGTTTTTGCAAGTGATACCAGGGAAGATAGAAATCAAGTGTGATGTTTTGCGTTTATGTCTTGCAATTGGACAACTTATGGGGTCATTTATTTGAGCTACTATAATTACTGTGGTGTTATAAAAAGTTCCGCGGTTATATAAGGTCATCGATCTTTTCGTTTGAATTTCTAGTTGTGATGAATGTTTTGATGATGAATCGGTCAATGATCACAGATTTCTTTTCCCTGCTTTTGGAGGCCTGTTATATGGATTTGATATCGGTGCCACCTCTTCTGCTACAATCAATATAAAGGTATCTTTCTATTTTAGTATAATTGTCAACTATGAAACAACTAGTATTATCTGTCATAGCTCACATATTTGACCGTTCTTCCAAGGATCATCCATTAGATTAAAAATTCCGGACTTAAAAATGTACTTTTTTTCTTCTGTAGAGAAGAAAGTGGTGCATGCAAATAGAATACCATCATCTATAGAAAAGAGATGACCGCTTTTGGACTAATCATTCTTTTGAATGATAGCTTATACCTCAACACAACATCTTCCTATTTCAAATTTTTTGTTGAGAATCTCAAGCTAGCTTTCATCCATGTACCATGAACCCACAAAGACGTTAAAGGGCTTGTTTGTTGTTTTTCTCTCAGATATATTCACTACCTTTTTCCACTCCAGTGGGTCTGAGCCATCTGAGTTCTCTTGAACTCATTTCTTGTGGTATGAGAATTCCTTAGGTGAGAGGAAACCTTCTCTTTAAAAATGAATGGAAGGTAAAAATTAGGAACTGCCTGTAGATAAGTATATAGAGGTTCGGTCGTTAACTCATTTTAGCAAGGATTGCCAGATTCTATAATAGTTCATGGAAGTAATTAAAGCTTGCCATGGGTATTTTCGATGATATCTTGTCAATTGTGAATTACTTCCATACATGAGTAAGGCTTTGCTTTCTGTATGAAATATGAGACCAAATGTATGATACTGTTATTTCATCTTGTATAATAAGCTTGTGCATGTCTATTTCATTTCTAATCCTATGTCTTTCATTCTTCACTGCTCATTGTTTACTATATATTTTTAAATGCTGCAGTCACCTACATCTAGTGGCGTCTCATGGTATGACTTGTCATCCATCCAAGTTGGTCTCATCGTAAGTTTGTAACTCCTTGCTGCTACCTACGATTCATTTCCTTGCACCTCATGCAAAGCTAACGTTTCTTCTTGCTTCTGGTCATTGCAGACTAGTGGTTCCCTGTATGGGGCTCTGATTGGTTCTATATTGGCGTTTAATGTTGCGGACTTTCTAGGTTAGCTATAATCCTAATTGAGGACTTGAAGTTTCAAATTAATGATTTGTATCTGTCTTGGTGAAGTACAACTAATGAGTGTGTATTTAAGGAAGAAGGAGGGAGCTGATGGTTTCAGCTGCATCATATATTATTGGTGCTTTGGTAACAACATTGGCACCTAGTTTTGCAATTATGGTGATTGGGCGCTTTATATACGGTGTAGGAATTGGACTGGTAAGTTATGAAGCTATCTTCTGAACTATTATGGCCCTAATTACACAAATGTATTTGTTTGCACTGGCAATATCATAAGCACAACTGGTCTTGCTCACACATGATAGGCTCGTAACACGTTTGAGTCTAAATAAGTTTAGTGAATCTGAGGACATATCTTGTACTACATGCCAAACTACAAGATGCTTTTGGCATAGCCTAAGTTAGAATAGAGGAAAACAAGGCTACCATTGAAATTATATATGACTACTCTACTACTTTTATGATCTTCAAATTAGTTAAATCGAATCATGTCAATTTTGGACCCAGGTGCAATGGCTCGTTAAATAACTAAGTTCACAAAGGCATAATACTTAAAAGGAATCGACAAGAATTTTATACTTATGCCTTACTTTCTATTAGGCCTCCTTTCATGTTATTATGAAGAATGCAGTAAAAACTTGTGAATATCTGCTAGATGCTGCAAAATGTTTTATACTTCCAGTTGTTTTTCTATATAGGCAATGCATGCTGCTCCAATGTACATTGCTGAGACAGCTGCTAGTCAGATAAGAGGTCGATTGATATCCCTCAAAGAATTCTTCATTGTGATGGGAATGGTTGTAAGTAATTTCATCTTTCTACAAGATACTTTGTCCATGGTTGACTTTGTTCGACAGTCCATCTACAATTCATCCTGATAATTGTTCCCGATAAATTGTCTAGCTCAACTAGTTTGGCTTACCAGCCTTAGAGTTGTCCTTTTTTACATATAAGTTATCATAAGGGTGTTCCTTTTTAAGTCTTTACATCCTTATCCTTTTCTGAATAGAACATCATTGGGTTAAATACAATTTTTTTATTGCAGTTGGGCTATCTGATTGGTAGCCTCTTGGTTGATGTGAATGCTGGTTGGCGCTATATGTATGGATCGGCCTTTCCTTTTGCAGTAGTTATGGGTATTGGGATGTGGTGGCTACCTGCTTCACCAAGATGGATTCTCCTAAAAGCAATCCAGGGAAAAGGCGATCTGCAGGATCTACGAGAATATGCCATTCATTGCTTACGACGTCTTAGAGGTGAAGCCATTAGTAACTCGGCACCTCAAGAAGTTCAAGAGATACTGGTTGAACTATCTTATATCAGTGAGGAAAACGAAGCTACCCTAGGGGAGATGTTCCAGGGAAAATGCTTGAAAGCCCTGATTGTTGGTGGAGGTTTGGTCTTGTTCCAGCAGGTAATTTTACAGCAAAAGAACTTGGCTTTATCACCCAACTAATTCTGAACTAAGCTTAGATATCGCATTCTTGCTGACAGATAACAGGTCAACCTAGTGTATTGTACTATGCGGCATCAATTTTCCAGGTACACAATTGTTAATTTGATGTTACACTGTAAAATAGATAGCATGTGTTAACTTTAATTTCTTAACATGTTCTTTTACCTGAATTTCTACAATCTTATAGACTGCAGGGTTCTCTGCTGCATCAGATGCAACAAGGGCGTCCATTCTACTTGGTTTGTTAAAGGTGGGCCTCTCTTTCTCTTTCCCTCCCCCAAAAGAAAACAATAGTACTAATTTCAAATAAATATCATTGCATAAGATAATTGTTGATGTATTCAAGATGTTACTCGTAGTATCTCCATTATTGTTAAATTCTGTTTTAGAGCTTAATGTCATTGACACATGGTCCTATTCATAATCTACAGGTTGGAATAGTGTTCTCCAATAAGTTTCCTTTTGTTTACACCCATGGAATGACCAAGTCCATCACAAAATTCAATATAATTATATTTGAGAAAAAATTCCCTTTATTACTTTTATTTATTTGTTAGTATTATTGTAATTATCTATGATTGTCGGCGTCGTCATCATTATTACTCTGTTGCTACTCTATTCCTATTATAACTATTATTACTGTTATTATCCATTTCCATGTATTTATCCCCAAACCAAACAAGAAGTCACAGAGGAATTAAAAATGAAGGGAAAATTATGCATTGCTTTGTTTTATATTCCAATTCCAATTTCGAAGATATATATACACAAACACACACAAACTGAACATGAAATCCCAAAGAATTTAGATTGTGATCCCATTCCATGTCAACCAAACATGTGGGTTGACCACATTCCATCCATTCCAATGCCCTTAACAATTTCATTCCTTGTAAAAAGAAAATGTGAACCAAATGCCACCTTGTTGATTTTGAATTTACATTTCACCTGTTTGTTCATGTCATTTGTGTCCTTGTTCTTGTTCGTTGATCTCTTGTGCTTTATGATGATAAACTGTCTCTATTTTGCCAACTGCATAAACAAGATCAGTGTTTATGTTCTCTCCCCTGATTCTTTGTTTCTAATATGTGTGGCTTCCTTTGATGATTTCTGTTCCTTACCCCTTTTCAGTTAATCATGACTGGTGTAGCTGTTATGGTTGTTGACAAACTTGGAAGGAGACCCTTGCTTCTTGGGGGAGTTTCCGGCATTGTAAGTTTCCGTTGCTATGTTATGCTAAACTTTCAATATAAGTTAAGGTAGTTGTCCAAGTTGGCAGGTCTGATGAACCTATTGGACTACCTTTATACGCTGCAAATTTTTTGGGGATATTAGCAATAATTAGATATTTTATGTTGCATTGCAGGTAGTCGCTTTGTTTCTCATGGGATCGTTTTACACTTACCTTGGTAATGTGCCTGTGGTGGCTGTTGTTGCATTGCTGCTCTATGTTGGATGTTATCAGGTATAAGGGCTGTACTTTGTTCAAGTACTAGAATTAATATCTATCTTGATACAAAGAACTCATCTGTTTATTGTGCTCACTATTTGTTCGGTTTATAGTGAATATGTTTTTTTTTTTAATTTTTTTTTTATGTTTTGGAGTGTTCTTTCTACTCTGCCTTGTCTGTTTAAGTCCTAAGGTGCAACATACACATGACATATATCATATTTCATATATAAATAAATCAAAAGGAGCTATCTTTTTGCAGATATCTTTTGGTCCTATTGGCTGGTTGTTGATTTCTGAGATCTTCCCTTTACGCTTACGAGGGCGTGGATTGAGTATAGCAGTCCTTATCAATTTTGGTGCAAATGCACTAGTTACATTTGCATTTTCTCCATTACAGGTGTGTGTTTTTCTTCTTCAATTATCTACATCCTTCACGTCTATACCCTGCTATTCAAAGGATGAAGGGTCTATCAGTTAGCATACTTATGGATAAGAATGTGTGATATTTGCATTGTCCCTTACAAAATCTAAACCAGTGCTTGTTGTGTGTTGACTTCGTTGAACAGAAAGAAGTAAAATCATTATTAAAAATATATAATTTAGTTATAGTTACAAAACATGGTACAAAACCTTCAGAAATCATATTCGAATTCAACATTACAGTTAGGGGTTTTGTGTTCCAACGTTGTTTACCAATTAAACTTGAATTTAAGCTTTGATTTGCTATTGTAGCATTAGTTTTTCGGTGACAATGCCTTGTGGTAGCACACCACACAATGGTGGCACTGTTAAAATACCTCTTAAAACCTCTTAAGTCTGAATATTAAGAGGTTTACAGACTTAAGATTGTGTGTTTTATTTTTAAGAAAAGGTCTAAAAACTTCTTACCATCCTCTCAAATTTTAAGAGGTGCACCATCCACCTCTTATTTTTAAGATGTGAAATTAGACTTCAGACTTCAGACCCTTTAAAAAACAAACAACACCTTAGTTTTTTTCCACTACGACCAAACGATTTAGTGGTGGCACAGAACTTGAGTGCCTTCAGCATGGATCCACGCCTGTGTGTTTCAATTCATAGAAGGGGATGATGGTTAATTTTTATGACCAGCAAGATTATTAATTATTTCCCACTACGTGATTTGTATGAATCATTAATCTTTCTTTCATGTAGTTTCTCCAAAGAAACCCTGATAACTCATTTTCTGTTTATTGTCTCTACGTATTCTTACATCTTTAAATTTCATTTTGCAAGCACATTAACAACTTGTCTACCCTTTCTGTGTACATCGTATCCCTCAAAATCTACATCTGTGTGAGATTTACTTTGTTTTTTCGTATAGGATTTGCTTGGGGCTGGAGTAGTGTTCTTCATCTTCGGAGGGATAGCAGTCTTGGCTCTTGTTTTCATCTTCTTCATCATACCAGAAACAAAAGGGCTCACTCTTGAGGAGATCGAGGCTAAACTCTTGTAAGAAGGGTAATCCTCTTCCCACGGGGCTATCTCATTATTTTATGACCGTCGAATGTAACTTTCGAGTCTCTAATTCGATCATCTTGCTGTGTATCTCCCTTATTTTTAAGGTGCAAGTTTAAGAATCCTTATTATTGAATATTCTTGAAAATACACACAAGAATTTATGTATATTAGGAAGAGGATCTTCATTTACAAATGGTCTCATCAAATTCTCATCTTCATTAACTTGCTTTCTAGTTTTATTGCTTTATCAAATTGTTAAACCATGAGATCTGTCTTATTTGGCTTGTTTGCAAGTGTAATAGTATATGGAACCCCAAATTAATCTCCAAAACAGTCCCTAAGAAGAGAACAGGAGGTTCTAACATATCTGGAGGAGAAATGGTTCAAGTTTAAGCCTGTGTAGGACTCCATAGCAACATTGTTTCGGAGTGCTTGGGATTTCGTCATAAACTTTCTAATGTTAAACAATGGAATTACTTGTATACATACCAAGTTTGTGTATATGAAATTTCTCTTGTACTTTTGAGTCATTAGTTCTATGGTCACTAATGTGAAAAGAGATGCACAAAAGCTATAAGTCTACCCCGAAAAGCCCAAGCCAAATAAGCCTGAAGTCCAAGCCTAGTTTAGACCTAAAAGCTTGATTAGCGAAGGTTCTTTTCCTTTGGCTCGAGATAAGCCCCGTCCAAAAATCCCCATTTCGTGCATTTTTAGTGTAAAACTTTTAAGAACCGAACTAAGAAAATGAGCATGAAAAAATTATGGTTGGTCGTTGTTAGATTGCCTCGACAAAAAGGTGGTGGACTTTCAATAACAAGATCAAGGTTTAAACACGACCCTTGCATCTTGACCTATCACTTTGTTATTTATCTTTTTAAAATAGTCGTGAGACTAATATAATATACTAAAATGTTTCGGAGATGGCACAACGCCACAACCGCACGAACCATTTTCACACAATCTTTTAATGGTTCTCTCCCTTGGTGGGTCTCTACAAAAAGATTTATCATTCACAGGTTAGGTTCCGGTAAGTGGTTATCAACCATTGGATGTGAAATAAATACATATTAGGATGTGATGCACCAAGATGAGATCAAGATGTATCAGATCAATCTCCTTCCAAAGCGTAATTCATGAGAGCACATGAGATTAAAAATGATCAATGTTTCTCATCGTTAACTCAACTTCTCATGTCATCATTCGCCTCATTATTACATGGTATATCTTATTTTGTTTAAAAGATTTGGGATGTTTGTATCAACTTTAGTTAACATTAGGGGGGTGTAAGTGAACATTTTTCAAATAAAATCAATCGGAAAAGAAGTGTGGTTACAGAAAGACCACCACAAAGCTGCCAAAAAGCGATTTCCAGAAAAAACCGACGAAGGACAGATGGCATTCACCGTGAATTTGACTCCGTTGACCCTCCGGTCACCAGAAATCACCACCGGAAACATTAGTTCTCCAAAATCCGGCATATCTTTCAACAAAAAGAGACAGATATTAGCCTTTGCTGCCAGCAATTCGACCGAAGAACCACCGACAATCAAGCCTGAAATTGAGCTCGAATTTTTAGGGGTAAATCAATTTCATTGGTTGTTTTTTATTTTCTTTTTTCAATATTTGTTAAATTGATGATTGAATTTGTTGTTTTGTGGTGGTGAAATGAAAATGAAGCCAACGGCCGGTGGTGATGGGAGGTATCCGGTGGATAGGGCGGCGGCGGTGAGCGGAGATAAACTCCTGAGAACCATCATGGAGGATAACAAACTGGAGCTTTACGGACCGTACGTATGTCACATGACTTTTTAATAAGTTTTAATTAATTAATATTTATGTTTTTTTATAGATACCTAATTAATGATCAACGTATTATTTTGCATCAAGTTTAGTAAGTAGTAACAAACTCAATTATAAATATTTATTAACATTATGTGGTTTATGTCGGACCAAATTGTTTTCACGAGACTACACAATAAGATAACACTGAAATGTATAGCAAAACATCATGAATGATATAAAAAATATCGAACTTTCACAGAAAAAATTGGAGCGTTAGAGGTCCTATATATGTCACTTCACATCTTATCAATTCTCATCCTCACATAACTCTTTATTAATGGAATATTTGAGAACCTACACTGTTTTCTTGGGAAGATTTAATTCTTCAATCTCACGAAAACAACTTGATGAACAATCTGATGAAAATGAGTCACAAAAACGGTCCGAGCTTTACATCAACTAACATAACAATAGCATCAATTTATCGGTAGAAGTCAATTGATGCTATTGTTATGTTAGGCAAACCAACAGATAAGCTAGTTGTATGACTATTACCGATAAATTATCCAGGTAAGTAAATAACCTTTGGAGTTTGCCGAAAAGCTGACTGAGGTGGCATCTCAAAAAGTTGATTTATGTTTAAGCAAACAACTACCTTGATAGGCCCTCAGTAGCGCAATCCGTTGGCCTACAAAGCCCAAGCTGTCACATCAGCGTCATATCAGATTTACCCGCAAGCCTGAATACTCAATATATATTTCAAAAAAAAAAAAAAAAGAGAAAGTAGGAGATTGTGAGAGAGGGAGAGACGGTGGGTTACTCGGGTACCCAAACCCGACGCATTGAGGCCTCCTGAAGCACACATTGGAGGGGGGGGTACCCAACCGAGCCCAGGCGGCACCACTCACAACCTTAAGCTCAAAAAACTAAGTTAGCTTATACTGTAGTTGATAAATATAGCCAAATTCACAAAGAACTGAAATTAATGTTATCTATTCGTTTATACCACAACATTGCATTCTTCGTGCTCTATTTTACACATCTTGTAAGCATTTCTTTCAAATCAAGTAAATGGATAAGTATCATACTAATATAAATACTAGAGGGTTATTATATACACGTAATAAATATTCATGACGAATATCATAGTGATCTATGAATACTGAAAAATTGTTGTATACACATGCATATAATATATATATATATATATAGTAAGAATACATATTTTTTGTACTACATAAATACGACCCATAATACAAAAGCTTAAATGTCGAAAATTTCGTTTCTCTAAGGGAAAACTGATGAACTGTGGAGGTGGCGGAAGTTGTGGCACTTGCATCGTGGAGGTACGTTCTCTACCTATTTCCATTCTATGAATCCTTCGTGCATTTATCGTGCGAATGCTACGTGAGAATCATTAGCATTATGTTAGCATATATTTCCACTTACGTGTTTTATGTGGTTTCTTTAGGTCTTAGAAGGAAAGGAGCTTTTAAACGAGCGAACAAATACCGAACTCAAATACTTGAAGAAGGTTTCTTTTCTTTAACATGATTCTTTTTCCGTGTTTCCAATTGGTTGTTTACTAAACACTCATCGTCTCTAACCGGGTAACTAAGCACCTATTGGCACCTACCTTACCTTACCTGGTCAAAGATGATGGTCTTTACTAGGGATGTAAACGAGTTGAGTAGTAGGTCAATCGACTCAGGCTCTAAAAATAAAATTGTATGATTAATAAATATATGAGCATGTTTAGCTCAAAAAAGTGTATGCTCGAACAGCTCGGCTCGGCTTGATTTGAAAAATTGAAACAAGTTTTCGAACAAGCCGGGTCGAACATTGCCACATTGGTATTAACTTTCACGAGTTCTATTTTGTGTTCGCGATCGACTCAAGCTCGAGAATTATAAAGCTCGAACCCAAGCAACTCGTTAAAAGTTCAACTCGTTTACATCCCTAGTCTTTACAAACAATCTCATTGTCTGGTAAGTGAGGGGGGTGATTGTACCCGGTTAGCACTTAATGGATAAGAGATACTCATACTATGTTATTTGGTTGACCGAAAATCTTATCCAATAAGACAAGTGAAGGTGGTGAGTTTTACCCGGTAAGCAATTACCATGTATTTGATGGTAAACAAACCCTAAATATAGATTTAAAAAAAACTTGCATTATTTAACCGTGTTAATAACTTATACAGAAACCCGAGTCGTGGAGATTGGCTTGCCAAACCATAGTTGGGAATAAAGAAAATTCCGGCAAGGTAGTAGTTCAAAGGTTGCCTCAAAGGAAGAAGTAATATCGAGAATCCATATACAAGTCTTCGTGTCAATGGTTCGACCCAGTAAAGTAACAAAAAATTACGGTTTGCTTTAGAAGATTGAACATTTTTAACACCGATATATAATTCTTTGTTAAATGGCATGAAAGAAAAAGGCGTTGCTTAAGTTGGGGCTTTTCGGCTTTAAAGGCCGGTTGTTTTTGACTTGATAGGTTTAATGGTCTAGATGACTTATTCGCTAAGCCATGTATGAATGTTTGTTTATGACTTAATGTGTGTTCATGAAAAAGTGAAACAAATTACTAACGACATGCCAAAATCGAGAATTCGTGAAAAGAACGATGTTCTTCGTTTGTAAAGATGTGGAGGTTTTTTATAAACTAAAAATACATGTTCACCATGAAGAACAATAACTAATACCACGAGGATTGTTTACGTTTATAAAATTTTAATTTATAATGTATTGTAAAACAACTTGGGTTTAGGTGAGGTCAAACTATTTCCGTGAGACCGGTGAGAGCAACACTTTTTACGTAAAACTTCAAAGTAAAACACTGTGAGGGTTAAAAAAATCGAACATTCATCGTAAAAGCACTGTCAATGTTACATTCACGGTGTTTTTTTTATGTGAAGGTTTGATTTATTTACTTTTGCTGTGAAGGTTCGAATTATTTATTTGTTACTTTTATAGTTTATTTAGCTATGAAGGTTTGATTTTTTTTTCTTGTTTTGATTTTTTTTCCTCGATAGTGTTTTTAGTAAGTTTTTACGATGAATGTTCGTATTTTTTTAACTTTCACAATGTTTTGCTGTGAATTTCATGTAAAAAGTGTTAGTCTCACCGGTTTCACGGTAACAGTTTGGTCTCACGTGAACCTAACTCATTGTATAACATCTAGGCTTTATTACTCAAGATCTGACTTATGAGCTAGTTTGCCGGAGAGAAGCTAAGAGCTCTTCATGGGGTTTTTACAAGAACATCCACAGTGGGACAAATATTCTTCAGTTCTTGCACAGTCATAGCCTCACAGGTTCTTATTGGAACCCAAGTGCTTGAACAAGAACCCAAGTTTTTGTAATAGTTTCTTTATCTGTTATATAATAATTTACATAAATACAAATTTTATTATAAATAAGAAAAGGGAAATGAGGTTTTTGTAAGAATCTTCATTGTTGAGTTTTACGGAGATTCTTAGTTTAGACAATAAATATAGCTCTAGGACCATCCACATCCGTAGACTAACTTGCCTATCAACCCAATCACAACATCATCTTTCCACTATCTTACCTAAATCAACCCAATCTAACTCAATACATCCACACTCAACCCATTAATTAATAAAAAAAAGAAAAAAAAAAAAAAAAACTAGAGAGAGAGAGAGAAAAGGGAAATTGGCCTCTATACCCATAACCCCACCCCCACTTTAACCTCATACCCATTTACTCTCCCATTTAGCAACCCATACCCATGAAAGTCCGTTATAGGTCCCTTATATACACATTTGTTCTTGATTTTGATATTTGTATTTATGGATTTGATTAATATATCACAACTCTTTTTAAAGAATTTATACAAAGTTGTTCTTAAATTATTTGATTTAGTGTTGGGATTTGTGGTTGATATTTTCAAGCGGAATTTTGTGTTTGGATATTTTCCATGTACTATTAATTTTATAAATAATTAAACTTAATATTTATTGTTATTAACTTTTAAATGATTTAATAACCATTACAATATGTATTTGAATATAGGAAAGAGTTTTTTAAAAAATGTAAAGATAATTATTATTAACATTTAAATGATTTAACAACCTACTAAAATAGATATTCGGGAATTTCCTATATGAAGGAGAGTTTTTAAAAATTATACAGATAATTTAGAATTTCCTAGATAAATGGGATGTAATAAAAAATAATTAGAATACTTAATTATCCATTTAACATGCAGAATTCTCTATATAATCTCAACCTCAATACCATGCATTCTCAATTTCACCAATCCAGCTATGGAGTTCAGAAGCTTATTCCTCACTCTCATCTCCGCAAAAGAAGTTAAAAATGTCAGCCTTTTCGGAAGAATGGACGTCTATGCTGTCGTTTCCATCTCCGGCGGTACCTTTCAAAACCTCGTAAGCCCTGTCAAGAAACGCGGAGGTCGAAACCCTACATGGGAATTACCCATGAAGTTCACCTTCGACGAAGCCGCCGCCATGCGCGGCCATATCACGCTCGTCATCAAAATCAAGGCCATCGGGATGTTCACAAACTGGAAATTGGGAGAAGTTCATGTGCCGATCAAAGAGCTCATGGAAAGCGTGAAGTCCGATGGAAACCCGATGCAGTTTGTTAGTTATCGTTTGAGAAGTTCATCTGGGAAGACGACGAAAGGGGAGGTGTACTGTTTTGGATATAAATTTGGGGAAAAAATGCCCATCCTCGAGGCTTTTTTTCCTCCACCACCAACGCCGCGTTTACAACAACATCATAGCGAGTCTGATATGTGGTCGGATCTAAATGACGACGGTTTTTGATACTACGTACGTGGTTGAGTTAGGAATGTTGCGGTAGTTTGATTTTTTGATATCATCTTTATTGTTGTATTATATATCTTATTTGGTACCTTTACCTATATGACTTTTTGGTTTGAAGACTTTAACAATAAGTATTCAGTAATATGCTTAAATTTTGGATGTATAGTTTTAAAACAAAGTATTTGTATGGTTTCTTAATTTTTCAATTTTAGGCCATTCCGTTTAATTATGCTTCCTTTCAACCCAAATCAATCCAACTCTTAGGCCTTAGGCCATCCACTGTCGACCCATTACTACCCAATGGTTTCAACTGCCACATCAGTGCCACATCAGCTTTCCACTATTTTACTCAAAACAACTCAATCCATCCACTATCAACCCAAAATCATTTAAAATAAATAAATAAATAAATAAGAGAGAGAAAGAAGAGAGAGATAGAGAGAAAGAAGAGAGAGAGAAAGAGAAGGAGGGTGGGGTGGGTGGGAGTCATCGGCTTGGAGAAACCGCTCGGCATCTACCCGATGGCAGCCGCGGTGGTGTTCCTTGATGTACCCATCGGGTACTAACTACCCAGGTACCTACCCGCTTTGCCACATCGGATGGCCTTACATCTAAGACATATTAGCTTTTCACTACATTACTCACACTAATTAACCCAAATCATCCTTTATACCTTACCCAATGTAACATCCATGATTTTTTGGATAATTTTACTTTTGGTCAAAACATGAATTTTATAGTCTTGTTGAATGGGAAATTGAATTACGAGTCCAACGGTCCTTTCCGGAGCAAAATCGGAGCTATAACGAAGAAGTTATGGCCAAAACAGTGAACCGGACGCGTTTCGGGCTGATTTCTGAGCATGGGCGGGTTACATGCGGGTATAACCAGCCGACAACCCGCCGATACTACTGGTCTGACCTGAAAAACGTGATTTTTAAGCCATTTTCTTCATGTCTTCATATCTCACTCTATACAACTCCGTTTCTCTCGATTCTTTTTGCTATCTTCTCGATTTTTCGAGCTCTTCAAGGCTACAAGGATGGATTGATGCTTCAAGGTAGCAAGATTTGGTATCTAGATCTCCTCCACCTTCATCTTCTCCACCTCTTACAACCTCAAATCTCCATTGTTGGATTTTGTGCTTCTTCATTCTAGGGTTTGTTCAAGATTTGACTAGGTAAGCTTATCTAAACCATTTTTAGGTTGGTTAATCTACATGTAGGAGTTATGAAACTAACCTAGGGTTCGATTTACTTGATTTTAGGTTCGTGCTCGTTATTTGACCTAAATCTTGGATTTGGGGGTTTTTGTCACAAAACCCTAAGGTGAGTTGTTAAACCTATTTTGTTAAAACTGAGAGCACATCATCTTGGTGATTTTACTTTCCTTGCTTGATTATGTAGATGAACATGATGCTAGTATGAAATGCTTATTGTGTCTAGTTCAAGGAAATTACTCATGAATTGTATTTATGCGAAATGTATGGAATTATGCACACTATGGAACTATGTGAATGGGATTTGATACCCGTGCATATTGGCACGTATGAAATGAGCAAAGGGCTTGAGACCCTCGATGTATGCCTATGATAGGTGGAAACAAATGTATGAGTCTTTTGAGACAGTACGTATATGCCTCTGATGGTGTCATGGTTGATATGACATCGGGGTTGTTTGTAACTAAATGACATGGACGAACCAACGCAGTATTTCCTCACCGAACAGTCTTGGGAGGTTCTGAAATAGGTCGCTCCCATTGTTTCCGAAGATAATAATAAACCGGTTTAATATGTCAATTGCATTGCTAATATGATCATGTATATCTCACATGCTTTATACACCTTACGCGCATGATGTTACTTGTACAACTCACTAGGCTCCTTTAGCCTAACACTTGTTTGGTGTCGATGTGTCTCTCAGGTACTAGGGACGCCGCTCCCAAGTAGGCTTTGGGCTTGAGTGAGCATGGGGGAAAGACGACCGGTCCTTTAGACCGCGAGACTTATGATTGACGATAACCCTTTTGTAGTCTTATTCCTAAACGGGACTAGACTAGTTTGGTTATTGTATTTACTAATTCAATTACAAACGTTGTAATTACACATTTACTTATACCCCATTTTTGGGAAGAGCTCACGCCATGGCGTTACTTTTGTATACCACTTTTGTGCAATTGAAAGTTTTTGTTCTCCCCGATTTTTAGGGTGTTACAAGTTGGTATCAGAGCTTTAGTTTAAGCGAACTAGGTAGTCACTGTAGTATGCCTAGACTTAAACTTAGCAAACTAGTGAATGCAATACATACCTTGGGTAGAACCTTAGGTGGGGAGAGTGATAGGATTACGAATTCACGTTTATTCAAAATTGTGGTGATGGTAACGAGGATACTTATGTATGATTAGTTCATAAATCACCTAGCTACTGATCTATGGATGCGTTATACGCGAGTGTTTGAGTAACTGTTATTATGAGGATGATAAATGTTGAGATTCGTGAATTAGTCTATTCTTATCCTATTCTCGTGCATTTGTGTATGACAGATTGGTATGGCGAACACCCGTAGTCAGACGGGCGCCGCGAGAGGACCACCCGACCAAACCGCTTCAACCGCCGACCAACATGTACGAGTCGAGACGGTTGAGAGTCCACCGAGGCTCCAAGTCCTAGGTGGAGGACCGGAACACATCCCACGATTCAACCTTGAGGACCTGGACCCGGTACTAACCGAGGTGACCCCGGAGATGAGGATGTTTGACAACGTCATGAAGGCCGTGAACGAGGCCATGAGCAAGCAACAAGAGTCCTTCATGAAAATGTTGGAGGATCGTGACACTAGCAACCGTCGCCACGAGACGGTGGGAGAGAACGCTGCTATGGTGTCGGGTGATGCGGAGGTGGTGGTGGTCACCGAGGTGACCCGAATTACCGGAGATAAGGCCAAAGAGAAGGCGAAAGCTAAGGGGTGCTCCCACAAGAATTTCTTGGGATGTAAACCACCGGAGTTCCGTGGGTGTAGCGACCCGGTCGTGTGCTTGTATTGGCTCCGCGAGATGGAGATGGCCTTTGAGGCTAGCGAGTGCGACTCTTCTCAACGAGTCAAGTTCGCATCCCACCTTCTTAAGGGCGAGGCCCTCACGTGGTGGAACTTGACCCGCTCTTCCCTCACGCCGGAGGTGTACGCTAAGCTCTCGTGGACCGAGTTCAAGAAGAAAATGCTCGAGAAATACTGTAGCGAGCGAGCCCTTGACAAGATCGAGGACGAATTCCGAGGACTGAAGAAAGGCAACAATCCCATCTCCTTTTACGCAAAGGACTTTTTGGAGAAATTGGGGATGGTGGAGCACTTGGCTCCCGATGAGAAGTCAAAAATCAAGGCTTATTCTCGTGGATTACCGGCCGAGATAAAATCGGCGGTGAGGATCGCAAGGGTCACCACCCTACATGAGGCGATCGAGGAATCTTTGAGGATCGAGGATGATATCACCCAAGCCCGGGTAGAAGGTTACCAAGCCGGGCAAAAGAGGAAGTTTGAGGAGGCCGCCGCGTCGGCCCGACCGAGCAAGACGTTCCAAGACGGGAGGCGGGGCGGATACCGAAATGAGGCAAAGTGGTGCAACCGGTGCCGAAGCAAGCATTTTGGACTATGCCGACGTGACCCTCCCGCGAGCGATACTTGTGGGAAATGTGGAAAGAGGGGTCATTTGGCTCGAGATTGCGTAGTCCGAGTGGCGGTTTGTTATGAGTGCAAGGAACCGGGGCATTATCGGGATGCTTGCCCGAAGTTCAAGAAGGCGGCTACCGGGGGTTCGAGCGGTTCCGTTGCAAGAGGTGAAGTCCTGCCGAAGGTGACTAGCCGAGCCTTTCAGATGACGGCTACGGAGGCGAGAGAGGCATCCGATCTTGTATCGGGTACGTTTCTCGTTAACTCCATACCTGCACTTGTTCTTTTTGATACGGGTGTCGAACGCTCCTTTGTGCATGATACTCTAGCTAGGAAATTCACTATGCCTACCACTCCCTTATCTGATGCATTAGTAGTAGAAGTAGCGGGCGGATTTCTTGTGACCGTTCGGGATTGCTTTGAGGGGTGCACTATAGAGTTAGATGGAGAACCTTTCTCCGCTACCCTCATACCCATGAATGTCGGTAGTTTCGACGTAGTGCTAGGGATCGATTGGTTGCGCGCACACGACGCCAACATAGGTTGCGGCAAGAAGATGGTCACGTTACCGACGCCTAGCGGAAAATTGATTACCGTATACGGAGATAAGAAGAAAGGCGCCTACACGACCATCTCGATGGTTAAGGCAAGGAAGTGCCTAGCCAAGGGATGCACCTCCTTTTTAGCTTACGTCATCGATACTAAGTTAGAGAAGAAAGAGCTCGCCGATGTGAATGTGGTGCGGGAATTCCCGGACGTCTTTCCGGAAGATTTGCCCGGATTACCACCGGAACGCCAAGTGGAGTTTCACATTGACCTTACACCCGGAGCGGCTCCGATCGCGCGCGCTCCATATCGATTGGCTCCGACCGAAATGAAAGAGATGATGACGCAATTGCAAGAACTCTCCGAGAAGGGATTCATCCGACCGAGTTCGTCACCGTGGGGAGCGCCGGTTCTTTTCGTCAAAAAGAAGGACGGCTCCATGAGAATGTGTATCGACTATCGTGAACTAAACAAGAGGACGGTGAAGAACAAATACCCCTTACCTCGGATCGACGACCTCTTCGATCAACTACAAGGTGTCGGGTGCTTCTCAAAGATCGACCTACGATCCGGGTATCACCAAGTGCGAGTGAAAGAGGACGACGTACCAAAGACCGCTTTCCGGACGAGATACGGGCACTACGAGTTCTTGGTGATGCCGTTCGGTTTAACCAACGCACCGGCGGTATTCATGGACTTGATGAACCGAGTGTGTAGACCGTTCTTAGATAAGTCGGTTATAGTCTTTATCGACGATATCTTAGTCTACTCGAAGGATGAGGCCGAACATGAGCGACATTTGCGGGAGGTGTTGAACGTGCTTAGAGGCGAGAAGTTGTACGCCAAGTTTTCAAAGTGCGAGTTTTGGCTCCACGAGGTACAATTTCTAGGCCATGTGGTGTCGCGAGACGGGATCAAAGTGGATCCGGCGAAGATCGAGGCCATGATGAGTTGGAAGTCGCCAACAAACCCGTCAGAAATAAGAAGCTTCTTAGGCTTGGCGGGTTACTACCGGAGGTTTATCCAAGACTTCTCGAAGATTGCTTCGTCGCTCACGACGCTAACAAAGAAAAACGCCAAGTTTCTATGGACAGACAAGCAAGAAGAGGCCTTTCAAACGCTTAAGAAGAAGTTATGTCAATCACCGATCTTGTCGCTACCGGATGGGACGGAAGATTTTGTGGTCTATAGCGACGCGTCAAAGATGGGGCTCGGGTGCGTGCTCATGCAAAGAGGCAAGGTGATCTCCTACGCATCTCGACAATTGAAGGATCACAAGAGAAATTATCCGGTGCACGATTTGGAACTAGCGGCGGTGGTGTTTGCTTTGAAGTTGTGGCGACACTACCTTTACGGGACCAAGTGTACACTATACACCGATCACAAGAGCCTCCAACACATTTTCGACCAAAAGGAGCTCAACATGCGACAAAGGAGATGGCTCGAGCTACTAAAGGACTACGACTGCGATTTATTGTACCACCCCGGTAAGGCGAACGTAGTCGCCGACGCCTTGAGCCGTAAGAACTATGGTGATAGCGTTGGTGTGACCCTTAACCGGATTAGTGTGGTGTCGAGCTTGATGGACAGGATCAAGACGAGTCAAGCGGAAGCCCTTCGAGAAGAAAACCTCAAGGATGAGGTGATGGTGAAGCAAAAAGAGTTGTTGACCGAGGATAGCCGCGGGTTTAAACTGTTTCAAGGCCGAATTTGGGTGCCGAAGCTTGGTGGCAACCGGGAATTACTCTTGGACGATGCGCACAAATCCAAGTATTCCATACATCCCGGGAGCACCAAGATGTACCGAGATTTGAAAATGAACTATTGGTGGCCAGTCATGAAACTTGACATAGCTAGTTACGTCGAGAAGTGTGTCACGTGCCTTCAAGTCAAGGCGGAACACCAAAAGCCCTATGGGAGTTTGCAACCTTTGGATATTCCGGAATGGAAATGGGAGCATATTACCATGGACTTCGTGACCAAACTACCGAGAACCTTAAGGGGTCACGACACTATTTGGGTGATCGTGGACCGACTCACGAAGAGTGCTCACTTTCTCGAGATGCGTGAGACCCTACCCATGGACAAATTGGCCAAACTCTACATAAAAGAGATCGTAAGAAGACACGGTGTACCGTTATCGATTGTCTCGGATAGAGATAGCCGATTTACTTCCCAGTTTTGGCATGGATTACAAGAAGGCTTGGGTACGAAACTCAAGTTGAGCACCGCTTACCACCCTCAAACCGACGGACAAAGCGAACGAACGATACAGACGCTAGAAGACATGTTGCGGTCATGCGTGATTGACTTTGGTGGGAATTGGGATACACACCTACCTTTAGTAGAGTTTGCGTACAACAATAGCTTTCACTCTAGCATTGGAATGGCAGCGTTCGAAGCATTGTACGGACGGAAGTGTAGAACGCCGACGTGTTGGTTGGAAGCGGGTGAAAAGCAATTCGCGGGACCCGAGATCATACAAGAGACGGCGGACAAAGTGAAGAGTATTCGCGAACGCTTGAAAGCCGCCCAAGACCGCCAAAAGAGCTATGCCGACAAGAAACGTCGTCCCGTATATTTCCAAGTGGGAGAGCGTGTAATGTTGAAAGTGTCCCCTTGGAAGGGTATCATACGGTTGGGGAAGCGGGGGAAACTTAGCCCACGTTTCCTAGGACCGTTTACCATTTTGGAAAAGGTTGGACTTCAAGCCTATCGGCTAGAACTACCACCTGAAATGGATGGGATACATCCCACCTTTCACGTGTGTTACTTGCGGAAATGCCTAGCCGATGAGGAAAGCGTCATTCCCTTATCGGAAATTCGAGTGGACACCGGTAACCGATGTATAGAAGAGCCGGAGGCTATCTTGGAAAGAAAGACGAAGAAGCTACGCCACAAGGAGGTAGCAATGGTCAAAGTTCAATGGAAGCATCACCGAGGTGCTAATGTTACGTGGGAGGCGGAGGAAGACATGAAACGAAGATACCCACTTTTGTTCACCTAGGAGTAGCGAATTTCGGGGACGAAATTTTATCTAGGTGGGGAGGATTGTAACATCCATGATTTTTTGGATAATTTTACTTTTGGTCAAAACATGAATTTTATAGTCGTGTTGAATGGGAAATTGAATTACGAGTCCAACGGTCCTTTCCGGAGCAAAATCGGAGCTATAACGAAGAAGTTATGGCCAAAACAGTGAACTGGACGCGTTTCGGGCTGATTTCTGAGCATGGGCGGGTTACATGCGGGTATAACCAGCCGACAACCCGCCGATACTACTGGTCTGACCTGAAAAACGTGATTTTTAAGCCATTTTCTTCATTTCTTCATATCTCACTCTATACAACTCCGTTTCTCTCGATTCTTTTTGTTATCTTCTCGATTTTTCGAGCTCTTCAAGGCTACAAGGATGGATTGATGCTTCAAGGTAGCAAGATTTGGTATCTAGATCTCCTCCACCTTCATCTTCTCCACCTCTTACAACCTCAAATCTCCATTGTTGGATTTTGTGCTTCTTCATTCTAGGGTTTGTTCAAGATTTGACTAGGTAAGCTTATCTAAACCATTTTTAGGTTGGTTAATCTACATGTAGGAGTTATGAAACTAACCTAGGGTTCGATTTACTTGATTTTAGGTTCGTGCTCGTTATTTGACCTAAATCTTGGATTTGGGGGTTTTTGTCACAAAACCCTAAGGTGAGTTGTTAAACCTATTTTGTTAAAACTGAGAGCACATCATCTTGGTGATTTTACTTTCCTTGCTTGATTATGTAGATGAACATGATGCTAGTATGAAATGCTTATTGTGTCTAGTTCAAGGAAATTACTCATGAACTGTATTTATGCGAAATGTATGAAATTATGCACACTATGGAACTATGTGAATGGGATTTGATACCCGTGCATATTGGCACGTATGAAATGAGCAAAGGGCTTGAGACCCTCGATGTATGCCTATGATAGGTGGAAACAAATGTATGAGTCTTTTGAGATAGTACATATATGCCTCTGATGGTGTCATGGTTGATATGACATCGGGGTTGTTTGTAACTAAATGACATGGACGAACCAACGCAGTATTTCCTCACCGAACAGTCTTGGGAGGTTCTGAAATAGTAATGCCCCTATGTCGCCGGCCCTCGGGTTGCTCCTTGGTGCGCGGGCCTCTGATGGTGTCATGATAGATATGGCATCGAGGTGTTCGGAAGTAACGAATGATGGCGTACTGGTTGGAGGAAATGGGTCGCTCCCATTGTTTCCGAAGATAATAATAAACCGGTTTAATATGTCAATTGCATTGCTAATATGATCATGTATATCTCACATGCTTTATACACCTTACGCGCATGATGTTACTTGTACAACTCACTAGGCTCCTTTAGCCTAACACTTGTTTGGTGTCGATGTGTCTCTCAGGTACTAGGGACGCCGCTCCCAAGTAGGCTTCGGGCTTAAGTGAGCATGGGGGAAAGACGAGAGACCGGTCCTTTAGACCGCGAGACTTATGATTGACGATAACCCTTTTGTAGTCTTATTCCTAAACGGGACTAGACTAGTTTGGTTATTGTATTTACTAATTCAATTACAAACGTTGTAATTACACATTTACTTATACCCCATTTTTGGGAAGAGCTCACGCCATGGCGTTACTTTTGTGTACCACTTTTGTGCAATTGAAAGTTTTTGTTCGCCCCGATTTTTAGGGTGTTACACCCAATCTCTTATTCACACATTAAATATTAAAAAAATAATAATAAGAGAGAGAAAGAGACAAACAATACATTACTCACACTAATTAACCCAAATCATCCTTTATACCTTACCCAATCTTATCCACACATTAAATATTATCCACACATTAAATATTAAAAAAAAAATAATAATAATAATAATAATAATAATAATAATAATAATAATAATAATAAGAAAGAGAAAAAGACAAACAAGACCAAATCATATTACCCAATCTTATTCAAACATTAAATATTAAAAAAATAATAATAAGAAAGAGAAAGAGACAAACAAGAGAGAGAAAGGAGGTGAGGGGGGGTGAGGGTGGAGGGGTCAGGGTAGGGGGTTTTCTTTTAAGAGCATCTTCAACCATAACACCAAATTTAACACTAAAAACACCAAATTTGGTGGATCCTTTAACACCAAAAAAATCTCAACTCCAACCATTCTCTAAAAAAACATCAAGTTTTTAACCCTATATTAAAATAATATATTTTATTACTAAGGCCATCCGTTGTGGTATTAACAGGTAGGAGGTGGGTTCTTGGAACCCGGCGGGTTCCATCGGCAACACCGTCTTGGCCCGAGCGGGTTCCATCCCATCGGTTCTACCAAGTCGAAGATGGCACACGGGTTACCCCCCCCCCCCCCTCTACCCCCTTCCAACGGTAACAAACGGTTACTTTTTTTATATTTTTTTTTTCAAATTTAAACCTATAAAAAACCTCACAACCTTTTTACCTCACACAACCCCATCTTCTCTATTTCTCTCAACCTCATCTTTTCTATTTCTCTCAATCTCATCTTCTTAATCCTTTCTCTCAATCAAACTTATTTTAATATGGACAAAGGCAAAAATCCCGCCCAACCTAAACGTAGCCGACCTAAGGTTACGAACGTCTCGACGTCTAACCCGCAAATGTCGAGTCCCACGGGATCATACCACCCACAAATGCCGAGTCCTACGCCCCCCTACAATCTTCATATGTCGGGGTACGACAATCTATTTTTCAACACGAACATCCTGACACCCGCCTATCAAGCTTCAAATGTTTTTACACATATTTCTTTCACGAGTTTGCTCTCTCAATCCACAAACCCTATTTCGCCTCCTCCTATGCAACCACCAAGTGTATCTCAACCACGAGAGAGGGAAGAATCTTTGCCGTACGACGATGATTTGGTACCCGAAACGCAACCACCATCATCGGGATCCCCACCGCCACCGCCATCCGAAACGGGCAAAAAGAAAAAAATTTGCCATGTGGGCGCCGCCCAAAGCATGGAAACCCCATGAGGAGGTTGAGTTGTCAAAGGCATGGGCGGAGACATCGGAAGATTCCGTAAAAGGTAACTACCCATCGCGAGGTATTCTTCTATATTAATTGTATCCTCTTTTATGATTAAAAAAACATACTAACATTATTTTTTTTCTTTAATTGTAGTTGATTTTTGGGACACGGTTCGGTTACCATCCCTAAAATCCATCCACACTATTTTAGGATCCCTACCCTAAACACGTCCCATTACCATTCCTAAAAAAGAGTAAAACCCAAGGCGCTCTATTACCATCCCTAAAAAGGAGTAAAACCCAAGGCGCTCTATAAGCACGTTGAATAGTAGAAAACCAACATACTTTTGGCAACAAGGTGCTAAATTAACGACAGTAATTTCAATTAATGAACTTTTGGCAACAAGGTCCTAAATTAACGATAGAGTGGGAAGAGGAGAAATTATGAAATGACACATCTTGGTGATAAGAGGTGATTATTTTAAGCTAGTATATAGTTTTTAATTCATTTATTTTAGATAATGATTTGTACTTGAATTTTTATGTGTTTATCTAAATAATCTTAATCTTCTTTAAGATAAGATATTAGTTTTTAACTGTTTAACTTTATAAATATTACTAGGTTTTATCCCGTGTGATAGACGAGGTAATTTAATTAAAAAAATCATACAAGAAAAACAATATTACAAGTATGATTTATTTAATCTAAATTATTTACTATAATTTAATTTATATCTGGACTTTTAATTTTTTTCGAACTTTTAATTTGAGATAGATAAAGATAAAATAGGTAGATTAGTTTAATAGATAAAGAAGTTGTATGGGATTTTCTTAAGAATTAAGAAAATAGCAAAAGTAAGATTTTTCAACTTTGGAAAACTTTTAAAAAATTGTACTTTTGAAAATAGAGAGAATATTTTTAATTTTTTATATCACCAATGAAAAATAATAATACGTGTATTGATTATATTAAATATTACACAAATATATGTAGAGGATTTTTAAAACCGTTTGATTTAATTATGTATTTTTGAAAGTGGTATTTATATTTTACATTATTTTATTTATTGTTTTCATATTTATCTATAGTTTGGATTAAAATGTTTGATTTAATTATGTAGAGGATTTTTTAAAGTGGTATTTATCTTTTACATTATTTTATTTATTGTTTTGATAATCGAAACCGGCTCACCAGAACGCGACACCCGTTTGATTTAATTATGTATTTTTGAAAGTGGTATTTATCTTTTACATTATTTTATTTATTGTTTTCATATTTATCTATAGTTTGGATTAAAAGGTTTGATTTAATTATGTAGAGGATTTTTTAAACCGTTTGATTTAATTATATAGAAGATTTTTGAAAGTGGTATTTATCTTTTACATTATTTTATTTATTGTTTTGATAATTAAAACTGGCTCACCAGAACGCGACACGTGGCAATTTGGCTCACCAGAGCACGACACGTGTCAATCAGTTACTCTTTTATTATATATAGATATATAAAACCTATAAAATTACAAAAATAATAATATTAATATGGTATATATATATATAACCTGTAAATATAAAATTTATGAATAGGATAAACATATATGAGAAAAGTGGAATTTGCTTGTCAAAGATTTTGATTATTAGATATATAAAAAAAATCATGTGTAAATCATGATCTAAAATAAATAAAAAAAATAAAAAGTTATCTGTAAATAATCGTCAAAGAAAATTAAAAAGTTAATTAATATATAATGAGATTATTTATCTTTTATGATTTAAAATATGCAAAAGTAGATAAAGTAAATTAAATCAACAACTAAGATTACGAGGAGAGTTATTTTGTTAACCACTTAAATTGTGTTAACCGTGTTTACTCATGGTTGCAGACGTAAATCCCTGATTTTTTTTGTGGAGTTGTTTAATATGATGAAAATGTTTCATAAACTTCAATTTTTGATAAAATTGTTTTATAAACTTCAATTTTTATTTATTTATTTATTTATTATTATTATTAATTTATTAATTTATTTTTTATTTTTATTATTATTATTATTATTTTTTTTTTGGGGGGGGGGGGGTGGTTGGGGGGTTGGTAACTGTTGCAAGTATGGATACTAGGTCCGCCAATGACATAGCTAGTATTTCACGGATAGGTATTTTGTGTAAAAAATTGTCGTGCAGCTAGGTCTGCCATTGGCGACCTACATTTAGTGGATCCAATATTTTGAACATTTTCACAGTATATTCGCTAGAAGATCAAACCCTTAATTATAAAAAGAGTTAATTACATTTTTGGTCCCTGTGGTTTGATGGTTTTAACACTCTGAGTCTATTTTTAAAATAATTATGGATTTGGTACCTGTGGTTTACATTTTATAACGCTTTGGGTCCACAATTACTAACACCGTTAAAAATGTCTGTTAATTGTAATAACTACAAGGGTATTTTAGTCTTTTTAGTAATTTCTTTAATTTTCAATTATTATTTTTCTTTTCTTGTGTTTTGATTTTTTATATTTTATATATTACATTATATTAAATATTTATTGTCTGTTTATATAAATATATATATATATATATGTACATGTGTTTATATATATACACGCATCCCTTTTTCTTCCCACAACCACTACCGCCACCACACCTCCGACCACCGCCACCAGCAACTCCCACCATCTTCGACCACCCATCACAACCACCATCCACCATTTTTAGTTACATCAACAAAGAAAAACCCTAAATTAATATACCATGATTTGGGGGATTCAAGCAAATCATAAAGAAATTGAGTGGATTCAAGCAAAAAACTTGAGGGGACTATCCAGTAGCTTTTATTAATCGATGTAGAAACAAGAATTGAAGATGAGAAGCATATTTGGGTTTGATTTTTGTGAGTTTGGATTATGGTTTGAGTTTGTTTAAAGGGTTTTTAATGAAAATTTTAGGGGTTTTTGGTGGGAATGGGTGTTGGGTGGTGATGGTGGGTTGTTGGTGATGGTGGTGTGTTTTTTGTGGTGGTGGGTTGTTGTTGTTGGTAGTGGTGGTAAGTTGTTGTTGGTGGTAGGTGTTGTTGGTGGTATTTGGTTTGGTAGTGGTGGGTTGTTGCAGTGGTGGTGGTGGTGGTTGTTGTTGTTGGTGGTGGTGGTGGTAGGTTGTTGTTATTGGTGGTGGTGGGTGTTGTTGATGGTATTTGGTTTGGTGGTGGTCAGGGGCGGAGCCACACCTATAGGGATAGGGTCTCTTGACCCCATTGAACCTCCAAGAAAAACAAATTTCCACTAATTGAAACTTTAGATTTGTATATTTTCTCATGGAATAAAGCTTCTGACACCATTCAATTTTTGGTTTGACACCACTGCAAAACTTGAGATTTGATATGGTAAATGTTAGTATTTTTTGCAATTCCATAAACCACCTACTGTAAACGAATCGAGACAACTCGCGAGCTATTTGAGATCGACTCGGTAAATACTCGACTCAAATTGGCTCGACTCAAACTCGAACTCGACTTGAAATACTAACGAGTCGAGTCGAGCTACGTGATACTCGCTTTGTTTACCACCTAGCTTTTCTCACTCAATGTAAATGGAATTGATTTCTTGACAACCATGTCAAAGAAATTGAATTTCGGGTATCATCATAAGACATAAGTATTTTATTAAAATTTGACCCCGGTCAATAAAATTCCTGGATCCGCCACGGTGGTGGTGGTGGTGGATTGTTGGTGGTGGTGGTGGGTTGTTGTTGGTAGTGGTGGTGGGTTGTTGGTCCCAAAGGGGTGACCTTCAAGTAAGGATAGTGTATGGGATTATAGAAGGGGGGGTTGAATATAATCACACAAATTTCACTTTTAAATTCTTTGTTGTATTAACAATATGAATTTACAGATTGTTGCGGAAATAGAAAAGACTACAAGTCTAAACTAAACAATCTAAGTTTCTTTCACTATGCACTAGAGTGAGAAGATAAGAAAAGAGAAGAGAATGGAAGGATAAAGAGAGAAAGGATCTGGGTGATAATTAGGGTGAAGAAGTGGTTTGGATAACCTCTCTTCAAGTCCTATTTATACCCCATGCATTAAATGCATGCAGACACACTTTTGTGTACGTGTCACACTCTAAGTGGTCCTATGTACTATTTACTATAAACAAATATCTTTTGCATGGTGTGCAAAAGAGGGTTCATGTAAACAGTTGCCTTGAGGTCTGATAAGTACGGAGGGAACAGAAAAGAAATTGTCCTTATGTACTTTTGTGTCAGTAAAGGCGGATAATCCTTTTGTGCATTAGATTAAGACATTACACTAATCCTTCAGGATCAGGATACTGATCAGTGAGGAGAGTCCTTATACTGATGTATATCAGGAGTCACTGTATCCTGATGAGTCTTCAGGATGTCATACGAAATTGAGCAGCCTGCTATCACTGAGTTCCGTCTTCAGATCACGAGCATGCTGGTCCTGTCATCAGCTAATTCTTCGACTTCGCTGATGGTTCTTTGAGTATGATCTTAATGTCTTCAGGAGGTCTTCACTTCGGTGGTCAGGATCAGTAGATGTCAGAACAGACTCGTTTATCGCCTGATCCTGATGATTTACAATTACAAGTTACAACATAATTAACAATGAATAACACTAGATCAACATGGGTTGTTGTTGTTGTTGTTGTTGTTGTTGTTGTTGTTGTTGTTTGTGGTGGTGGTGGTAGTGGTGGTGGGTTGTTGTTGGTGGTGGTATTGGGTGTTGGTGGTATTTAGTGTTAATGACATTGATTGTTGGAGAAGATGAAAGTCAAATAAAAAAGAAAAAATTAATTAAAAAATAAGAAACTATTAAAAGACCAAAATATCCTTGTACTAAATCTATTTAACAGAATACTTTAACGGTGTTAGTAATTGTGGACCCAAAGCGTTATAAAATGTAAATCACATGTACCAAATCCATAATTATTTTAAAAATGAATACGGAGTGTTAAAATCACCAAACCACATGGACCAAAAATGTAATTAACTCTTATAAAAATAATGAATTTCTTTATAAAAGTTATTTCTATCATTACATAATATAATTAAAAATTTACAATAATATAATATGCTATCTAATAGGACCAAGTAGTAAAAGAATAATATATATATATATATATATATTTATATATATTAAATAATAGAATTTGGACTTGACTACTAACTAATAATTACATATTTGTAATTCGATAACCAGATACGAACTTTAGGAAAAAAATTATATTAATTGATAATTTTAAGTAACTGGTACACATAATACGACTAAAAACAAGGTTTATCATCGTATACATTTTAATTTCTTCATGTATTTTTTCAAGAAAAAAATTAAAATCATTTATCAAAACTCCAGTATTTATGAAACAAAAGAAATATGCATAAAAACAAAAATCCGCAATTCACTCATGATTAAATATGAGTTGAAAGAATTCTAATCCTTATAACTTTTAAATCCCTTTACTAAAAAAGGTAGATTTTTGTTTATGTAATCATATTTAATATAAATTACTTATAAAATGGAAAGAAACTCAAGAAAAATGTTGGTTGATTAACACAACT
Organism: Centaurea solstitialis; assembly: GCA_030169165.1. Taxonomy (NCBI): domain Eukaryota; kingdom Viridiplantae; phylum Streptophyta; class Magnoliopsida; order Asterales; family Asteraceae; genus Centaurea; species Centaurea solstitialis. The sequence continues at coordinate 20,012,965 of CM058042.1, forward strand.
TAGAACATCCATAATGGTGGAATTCTCAAGAACCCCACATATCATATTTTTTTCTTGTCACATCAGAGCATCTTCAACAGGTTATTTATAATTTCTTTAAAATAGAGAACCAAAAGTCAAAATATCTAAATCAAATTGCATTTCACTATAGAGACTTCAATGTTAATTATATTATTAAAATATCATATGATTTTATCATTCAAATGTATTTTATTTAAAAAAATAATCTAAAATAATAACTTAATGGTATTGATGGAAATGAGTAAAATAATAGTTTCTCTCACCTCCAACCAAGTTTTAGAGAATTCTCTAAACTTGGAGCTTTATCTTGTTTTCTCTATTTTAGAGAACATTATAGAGAAGCTGTTGAAGCAATATAGAGAACAAAATCACCCTTTTCCCTATTTTAGAGATGTTGGAGATGCTCTGAATGTCATCTCAATAAAACATTGCAATGGAGATTCTTACAAAAATATCACTTTTCTTTTCTTATTTATAACATTATTTTTATTTATGTAAATTATTATATAACAAAAATGAAAACTATTACAAGAACCTGAGTTCGTGTTCAAGCACCTGGGTTCCAATAAAAAACTTGTGACTGAGCAAGAACATTTGTCCCACAGTAGAAGTTCTTGTAAAAACCTCAAAAAGAACATTCATTGTGAATGCTCTTATATTTGTACCCATATATAAAAAAAATACCATCTTTCGATCGATGTTTAAACTTAAAAACCGATTAATAAGACCCCTCGTTTTGCTACCTCTTTTATATATTTAAGAATGATAGATGCATGCCATAATATGAACACAATTCCTTACATTAATATTTTTATATCTTATATTCTTATATAGAAATCATATAAGTTATTTTCTCGAAGTACACATACACATCTTGACTTTCATATGTTTACAAACATTACCAACAAATATAATATTTTTAAATTTATTGGTGTGTTGTTTTAAATTGGCTAAAAAGTATATTGTTTAGCAAATCTTTGAACAACTTTGTAATTTTACTACTTAATAATAGTTTCTTAAAATTTGTAACTTCAATACTATGGATTTATTATTGGTTGGGTTAACCACGATGTGTATATATGAACAATCAAACCAAACTACCATAACTTTAACTAATAATAATAATAATAATTTTATATGACGATTATATTATGCAAATTAGTTCAAATATTTTTGGGAGTTACTTAAAGAGCTTTTTCAATAAATTGTTTTTAAAAACTTCAAAATATAAACTTAAAATCAAATCTTTAAATAAATTTATATTTAATTTTACCTTTTCATTTTGAAAACAACATTACTTGTATTATTAAAATATTTATTATGTTATAAAACTTTATAATTATAATTATATAAAATGATAATACAGTTAATTCTATTGGTGAAAAAAAATCCCATAAGTCTTAGCAATTTAGAAGTTATTGCTTCATAAAATCATCAAAAGGTAGAAAAACAGCTCCTTTCTAACAATCACATTTTAAAATTTTGGTCATATTTGGATATTCTTAAGTTTATCTCTTCTACCTTTTTAATATAGAGAAATTTAAAAATTCTTTTAGAACCAAAAAGGTATTTTAAAGTATTCAAATTCTCACTTTTCTTTCATTTCAAATTATTTCTTGAAAGTGCACTAACAAGCCAAAAAGGGAAGGATATAGATTCGATGTGGGTGCAAAGCTTTATTTCACATAATGTTTATGGTTCATGCTTTTAAAACTAATATTTTTGACATTCCTAATTTTTATCTTTTTGACATATAAGGATTAATGTTTCTTCTTAAAAGACAAATATTTTATTAAAACCTAGAGGAACTTGTAAAGATACTAGAAAAGCTTTATGTAAAGACCAAAATCAAACTAAACAAACTAATAGGATTCAAGGCTAGACCAAATTAAGCCAGTCAGATAATAAGAAAAACGACAACAAGGACCAATATTATCCAATATCCAAGAGGGTTGATTTAACATGAGAAACGTAAGAAGTGATTATCAACCGTTAGATGCACATTAGAATGAGATATACTGTGTCAAATACAAAATCATGAATGGATTTAAGATTGTGATAATTAATAATTCAAATCTAAATCTCACACGATCATTCGTCATATCCAATATGTGTTTATTTATGCAAGTAATATACATTTTCCTTTTCAATAACTGCTTTAAAAAATGTAAACCATAAATGTTTTAATAATAAATAATAAATCATGAATTGTATTTAAATGTTTTATATTTTATGATAAAGATAGATAATTTATAAAACAAATATAAAATTGATTACAAATTTTATCTTAGAAGGCATCATTACTAAATTATGAATAACCATATTATTTATTAAAAAGCTATTAAAAAGCATCTTATTTCATTTTGAATAATGAAATTTTAAACAATTAAGTAAACTTATATTTAGCTTTAAGATCACTTCTTAACACTTATTTATTCAAATTTGTTATTATTTGTTCCATAATTTAAAATTACAAGATCCAAACTTGTTGATGAGTTGTTATATTTGTCAACTCTGTGGATCCAAAAATTGAACCAAAAGTGAAAAATGATGACACCTTTATAGTGACGTGGCACTGAATTACTGGAAAGACCGACACTGGGCCCACTACAATAAACATACCAAACATTATTCATGCTGCAATTAAAGATCGAATTACATTGTAGTCCCTTATCTATATGCTAACAAACACTTTTAGTACTCGTTATTTAGTCTTGCCACTTTTAGTCCGAAACCCGACACTATTTAGCATTTTTGGTCCTCTGTGACATACCGTTAAATATGAATTGTACACATCATATACCATTTAACGAACGTGAAAATATCAATGAAGGGGTCTGTTTGACACCTAACTGGGCACCCCGAAAACTAGGACCAATTTAGTCACGTTTTCATGTTCCAATTGAACACTTTCCGTTTTGTTAAATTGTATGAATAAAAACTCGGTATAATTTGAGAACTATTTATGCTTTTTCAATCAGTTTAATTAACAGATTTCAAATATGTATGTAATTTAAGCAGTCTATTAAGAAAAGGAAGTCATTGTTATTATAAAATAATATAATTGTGTCAATTTTGTATGGTATGTTAACTTGCTATATTTGGAACATAAATTAGAAACCAAACTACTAAGCTTGTACATTGATATATACATTACGAGTATTTTTCGTAATTTACTACAGAGTAAATTATTTCTTTAGGACTTCTGTTATTTAGTGTGTAGTTTAATAAGTAATTCTTCATTTCTTATTGTCTAATAAATTTCATTTTTTATCCAACATCATCCCAAATGACTAACTAATGCTTTAATGTCTTAAAGATGTTCATTGTGAAACAAACACGCCTTTAAGTTTCAATTTTTGTCTTATAGTGTAGCTGGATCAGTATGATATTTATATAAATATGTATGATGATTTAAAATATATCAAAAGAAGGCATCAGACATGTCAAAATCATGTTTTGTGGTGATTTATGATGTGGTTCATCCTCAACTTCAACCAATTTGATTTTGATGTAATGTGTGTGTATAATTGCAATCGGTCTTGAGGTCATTCACATCTATTGAATGTGAATTAACGTTTCTTAGGTTTTCATATACATATCATGCCTAACATGATACGTACACAATGGACCCACACTTTGCTTATATCCGCCAAGTGCCAAAAGAAAAGTTGAATATAAACATGTATATCTAAATACAAATCAATTAAACAATCATGATCTGTTTATGTTGGATGATATCTACAATAACATTCGTTTTTAACACATAATTAGTTCACACCATTAAGACAACTGAAAAGAATACGATATTTACAAATCATCAGTACATGTATTATCTTTATCGAATCAATATGAACATGCATTATATTCATTACTTTCTGTCTCCATTTGTCCATTTAGTCAGCATTACATCGTTGTTTATAATTTTTGTGTTATTTGAATTAAATTTTCTCTTACCAACATTTGGTGTCGCTTGTTAAAGCTTTCCTTGAATAATAGCCATGTGTAGTAGGGATGCATGAAAAAACGACCAGACCGACCAATTCAAAACCAATATAACCCAACCCAACCCAACATGTAGGTATGCAACCGAATATCAATTTGGAATAATTTGAACCTAACCTAACCACGATGAAACTTATACCCTTACATTCTTTAGATTTAATATGATTCTTAATAACATGTGTATGTTAGATACTAGACCAGTAAGTGATTATTTAATTTCATAACTATATCACACGTTTACCATAATTTACTTTATCTTTTTACAAAATGTTCACCTAGACTTTGCCCATACTTAATTCTTAGTTAGTTGTTGCTGTTTGAGACTAAATCTGGCCACATGATGTTAGCGCCTCGACGCAAACTCAAAGTAGATGAGATATTCTATTACATCATCTTAAGCCTTTTTGCAACACGCCACCACCCATGTATAGTTTACTTTCATATTGATGCTAGTCTCGTTTTATTCTTTGTTCTCCATGTATTATAAGTGTAATGTTGCCAGAAAAGTTGTGTGTCACAACCTGAAAACCAATCCAAATCAACATACCTTCGTGAGTTGAGGTTTATTGGGTTGTGCTTTAATTTTTTTTTAACAAGATATTTTTTTTTTCAAATGTACTAGTTAGCTTTAGTTATTCAAAATAAAAAATATCCAAACCAACCAACTTAATCCATATATAACCATAGTGTATGACTCATATGAATATCATAATGATATTTGTGTGAAAGATGGTGGCTTAAAAAACAAAAAAAATTAGCTTTAAGAGGGGTGAATAGATATATTTCATAATAATTAATGTGACCCGAAATTATAATAATCAGATTTATAGTATTTGATAAAGCATACTCATCAATATTTTTTTATTATTATTTTTATAGTCAAACAATTAGATTAAGAAAAGCAAGTAAATACAATTATTGTGACAAAAACTAACTATGAGAATAAACACAATCTCATTAAACTAAATCTAGTGTTAATAAAATATCAACTATATACTTAAATGTTCAATTAGATCGTATTAACTTATGGGAAAAAACCGCATACTAGACAATAGTATAGGGACTATTTCTGTAATTAACTGATTTTGGAATTTTGGAAGTTTAAACTGTACCTCTATCCCGCTCTCCCAACCCCTACATAAGCCACCCACTCACACACACACACTCACTCACAACACACTCTCTATCTATAGCTTCCACATGATGCATTTCGAAGAAGCCCTAGCTCTGATTCTATACCGCCATTGACGATTTCTGGTTAGGTTATCGGAGGGAAGAAGCTTCTCGAATGCAGAGTAAGTAAGCTCACACATCTTCTTTTCCCTATCTTACACGCAATCGCAATTATTCGTTGGTAAAATGTTACAGATTTCAGCTTTCACAATGCAACTTTAGAGATTCGTGTTTTGAGGATTTGATTTTGTGATTTACATTGTGTTTGTTTTGATTTGAGACGAGGCGGATGTACAGATCTGCGATTTTGGATTTTGGATTTTGGATTTTGTTTATGATTTTTTTTTTTTTTGAAAAAGTTTCTACCTAACGTCGTTGACCTTTTATTGTACTTTTGAAAGTTGAATTGTTTCGAGTTTTTTGAAAATTGGAGTCGAATTTTGTGGAGAATATGAAATGTGAGAATTTGTTGTTTTGGCCAACCAGTTGATGCATCTGGTGTTCCATATGGAGATGTACTTGTGTAGCTGTACATGAATCTGGAAGTAATAGGAAGAGTTCTGACAATTCTTTGACGTTTTGTTTTTTTTATTGTTTTTTAAAAATGATTTTTATGGAGCTGTGAATTATTTATGTATGTTACAAATATGTTTTTGAAGCATGAGGTCTTAGATTTGTTGTTTTGTTGCAATTTTTAATTTTTTTGGGAAAATCTAATTGAACATTTAAGTTTGGTTGCTCAATCTGGATCTTGAGATTTACGGATAAGTTGATGTAAAGGTTTCAAGATTCCTCTGAGGTTGAGCTGGTTGACCACCTGAGTCATGGGACCTCAAAGAATGTAGTGTTTTGACTTTGTTGAGCTGAATTGAGCTTTTTTAGACAGGTTACAGATGCATAGATTTATTATTTTTGTTCAGCCAAAGGGGGCATACAGAGAGTGGAGTGCACATCACACTTGATGAATCCAATTGAACCCGTGCTACTTATAGATTTATTGTTTACTTACATTCTTATGCATAAACAAGGTCAAGGGCAAAAAAATACCAATGTTTCTTTACTGATTCGTGTCTTCATTTGGGTCTGTTGATTTTAGTTAAGAAATCTGGATGCTAACAAACATAAGTATCAAATTTACATATAAAACTGATTTGTGTTTTCATTTTTGTGTGAATTATCATTTCTAGGTATGTTGGCAACACCAATTGCTTAGATTGTCCCTAAAAGGTTGAGAAGTAGCCAATTAGATTAAAAAGGAAGTCTTTTTCATTTATTATTTTTGGATTGTCTTATTTCTAAAGTAATTTAGATTAGTTCATCATTTACTCATTGTGCTTTTAAATTATCATTATGTTTATGCTGATGATGGGAATTGGATTCATCTGCATGTTGAGAATAGATAGGGAGACAAGATTAGTGAGTAGTGACCAACCTATGTAATGTTTATCACATTTGATACTTATGTCCTATGTTTGAAGAAAACAAAGCAATGCTATGGTCATTGAGATTCTGGTACATATGAATCAGTGTGTCAAGTTTCAGTTTCCACCATGGATTCACTCACAGAAATAATAGAACTACATAAGCTGATGAACTGTTCTTGAAGATGGTAGGAATAGCCTAAGCCTTGATGACCTAAAGACATGTTAAAGAATCATTTGATTTGAGGTTTTATTTTTCCCATGCTATAGAATAGTATTGGTATGGTTTAAAGAAAGACGGTTCTCTGAATGCCAACTCAATAGGTATTTTGACATTTAATAAGAGAAGAGATCGATAAAATTATTTGACAAATGAAAGAGGAATTTGGATAAAAGAGAGAACTTGCTTGAAGTCAAATTGATAAAGATGTTCAAGAACTGAACCTAATAAAAAGTATTTATGGTGTTTGATGTGCCTTTCACCACAAAATTCCATCTTTTCAGTTTTAGTCACCTTCCCTTCAACAAGCCACTTACAAAGAAGGAAGTATTGGAAGATTGTGTGGGTTTAAGTAAACAATAGGCTGAATAGCTGCACTGGGCTCCCAAATGTATTGGCTTCTAATATTTAAATAAACTGGTTGTCAAAAGGCTTGTTTGATTGTTAACCCTTATGAAGTGGTACTCCATTTTTGGTGTAACCGCAAGCTGAGGCTTTTGTTTAGGCACCATTGAAGTCGTGAAATTTGATAATGTGTTACTAGAATGATTTCTTTTGATGTTATTAGAGAAACCAATTATGTCAAGATATTGTGTTTAAACTAAAGGCTTTTTAATTTTGCTTGTTCACATTTATTTTAAGGTGACAATTTTGTTATGACATCACAATCTGACCAAACTTGGCTGCAACTATTCTGCAAAATAGGCATATTGGAAGTTGCTAACATGAATGTAGATGTTTTAGCTGCAGGATTCATGGAAAGCAAGTCAAACTAACACCATACACCACTCTATGGCAAGACAAGCAGACATGAATAAAGAAAACGTACCTGTTGCTAATATTCAAGAGCCCACTGCAAGGATTACTAGAGCACGGGCTAAAGCCTTGGGAATGTCTGGAGGGTTACCCCCATTACATCCTCTGGTGAAACAGGAATCCAAACAGGCTCTTCAGCTAAACTCTAAAAGAGGGTCATCAGATAACAAGTCCACCACCGATGCTAGCAGTGGCTTTCAGTCAAAGAGAAGGGCTGTTCTGAAGGATGTTGGTAACATGCCCTTTGACGATATAAATATGAAGGTCATCAATGAGATAAAGGTTCAGGTACAAACATGTCTCCTTTTAACTATAACGGATTCCTGCAACGTATTAGTTGTGTTGATCGATAGCATCACAAATAATTGGTAGTGAAATAAAAAAAGCTTGTATCACTGAAATTTCTAACTTACTGCCTGTTGATCTTGCTTGTTGTCAGACTAGCAAGCAACTGAGAAGAAGCAGTGCCAAGAAAAATGACATGGTGGCACCGGCTGTTTGTGTGGGCCTGCAGGATCAAATGGGAAAGGCAAAAGCAACAGAAGATATGACCAAACAGAGCATAAAGGAATTACGAGAAATAACTTCACAGCTAAAGTTAGTAAATGATTTAGAAAGCGAACCAAGTATATATAAGAACCCAAAAGCAGGTGGTATGCCAGCGTTGGTGCCTGGAAAGCCGGCTTCCATTAACCAGTTTGGACTTGAAAGCTCTTTGCCGAAAGGTATAAATTATCTGTTTTAAGATGTAAGAAAGTTTCAGGATGTCCTCATGTATCTAGAGGGTGATCTTCAGGGAAAACCACAAAACAATGAAAAACTGAGGAACATGATGATAACCATTCACCTGGACGGTATGCACATGTGCATATAAGTAATTTGTAACATGCACACTTGTATATGCACATAAGCATAAAAACCAAAAAACAACTTTGATTACTTATATGCACATGTGCCTACCGTCCACATAAACCCATGGTGTTTCTCAAGTTTTCATCTTTCTGGGGGTTTCCCTTGAACCTCCCTCTGTATCTATTATTCCCAAATGATCCCCATTGGCACATTAAGCCATCATTGTACGAATGACTTTTTCAAACTGTCAGGTTTACCCTTTGGCCTACCCAACAAGAGATATATCTTGTAGATTTAGACAAAGCCAGTGTTAATTAGTTATCAACCATCTAGTATAGTATAGGTACTGAGGATTAATGCGTGTATCCATGTAACTTAACTTTTTAATTCATCATGTAAACATGAAATTCTAATATGCTAAAGGATCTTATTACTCCTGTGGCTACCTTACAACTATTAATATCTTAAGATGGTGTTCGTCCTCTATTATGTAA